>JAJOOR010086896.1:0-10315 GCA_036250505.1 Solanum acaule | reverse complement strand
CTCCTGGGATAACTGCGGGGGTATTTTTGATCCCAAAATGTAATGGAGGGTATAAGTGGTCTATTTCGCATAGTTCAGGGGCAATTTTGACCCTTTTCTGTAAAAATAATAACCATATCTTTTTTTATAAATAACAGAAATATTAATGGGTAGAAAATAATAAGCTATAGTTAAATATTTTATTTTAAAATAAATAAATTATAGAACGAAGTGATGAAATCATATTATATGTTATTTATTTGAAAAGTAATTTTTTTAAACTATTAGTTTACTTAAGATAAATGAATTGTCTTTTAACTTTTAGAATATAGAAATCTATCCATAGATTCTTAAAGAAAATTGTACAAAAAAGAACTATTATTTTTCAATTCTAATCTTATACTAATTTTAGGATGTAAAAAATATTTTGAACCTTTTCTATTCAAAGAAAACAATATGCAAAAAAAGGTCATTTAATAACATTTCATGTGAAAAGTTTGAACTAATAAATTGTTGATATGAAAAAAAAAAAAATTTATTAATACAACATAAAAATAATACATGACAAACGTGTAAAAGTATTTGAACTATTTTATATTTTCTGAAATTAAATAATCAAAAAATTAATATATCCGTGCAACGTGCGAGTACGTATACTAATTAAATTTAATTCTCAAATATTCTATCTTATTTCGTTATTGATAGTAGGTCGATAGTTGTTGTCTTTTTCAAGATTTTAATCTCTTTATTGTTACCTTATTAACAAATACGTACGAATCTTCTATTTCACACATTTAACCAGCTTGCGTGACCCACTAGCTCAACAAAATTACTTCTGCGGGACCAGAGGATACCTAAAATATTAAATTGAAGTAGTGTGGTTATATTTTATCCACGTAGAGAAAAGTACGTGCAACAAATAAAACAATCTAGCACTCTCTTCATTTTATATTATTTGATTATTTTATTTAAATTTTTCTATCAGCTTTAAAAAAAAGTAAAAATTAAATTAAATTCTTATGTAATATTTTAATTTATGATATAGTTTTTGCTATTTAAAAGTTAAATTATCTTTAAAGTTAGATTTGGATTAAATTAATTCATGAATGTTTCAAAATTATACGATACATTTTGAGATATTTATAAAAATGTTTACTTAATTTAAATTCCAAAAAATAAGTGAAGAAAGAAAAATGTATTGGATCTCTTAAAGATACAAGAATTCTACGGACCAAAACAAAAGGTTTAGGCTACATTTGGGACCACAAAATTAAATGAATCGTTTACAAAAGCTTTAGGTTGTATTTGCACATTTAATTTTGTATCAGGATTTGAAATTATAATTTCAAATTAATATTTGAATATGTGATTTGAAGTTACGATTTTAAATTTTAAATTCTTTAAAAAGTATAATTTTAGATTGGATTAAAATCTTGAAATGCAGCTAATGGATTAATTCTTCTATGCTAATGAAATGTTGAATGTGTTTGTACTTTGTAGACCAAAAGAGGGAATATTTTGATATATTTATAAAAACAAATTACATAATTTATATTTTGAGAAGTTAAAAGTATCACATAAATTGAAAGAAAATGAGACTCCGAAGATTAAAGTAATCTTACCGGTAAAAATAAAAGGTATTTTCTTTGTCTTAATTTATGTGACATAGTTTGAATTTTTGAGAGTCAAACAATTTAAGTTTAACCGTGAATTTGGGCATTGAATCTTCCATTTTTCTAAAATAAAATTTATATATTTGAAATAAAATATTTAGGATCAGAAAATTAAATGAGTCTGGGTGGCGGAGTCAGAATTTAAATTAAATAAATCGTGGGTGGTGGAGCAGAATTTTCATTAAGGGGTGTCAATGATTATACTAAAAAGAAAGAATTATGAGACTAGCAAGGCTACACACAACCTCAAGGAATTTTTGCAACCACTTAATCACTAAACTAAATCTTCATCTTGTGTCGAGAGGTTTCAATATATATATATAAATGTGAACTCTATATACAATGTAATTTTTCGGCAAAGGGGTGTCACTTGACACCCCTTGGACAAGGCTGAGTACTCCACCCCTGCCGTCATTGTTTATTCTCCGAAAAAAGAAGTTCATGACATGTTGGCCTTCTACCTCCACACAACATTGCTCTGTCAGGCTTTCGCCCATTGCAGAAAATTCCCCAACCTCCTGTAGGAGTCTGGGTCATGTCTCAATCCCAGTGTGGCTGATCATCCTCTCGGACTAGCTAAAGAGCAGAGAATTTTTGACAGTTTTTACAATTTGTGAGATATTCATATTTATGTTCAAATAAAATTTGTATTTCAAATCAGTCTAATTTTATATCGCTTGTGCAAACGGATCATAGGATATTCTACCCCAGATACATACATGTGAATCCACTTGGATATGGCGTATCGAGAACAAGTTACGCCTAATTTTAACTCTACATATCTCGAGATACATGTATCTGAACTCACCACTAGTAAGATTTATAATATTAGAAACTAAATTAGCCCCTTCCATTGAATTAAAATTAGAATTTCTTTTTGCAAGTTCATTTCATCTTATTTGTCATACCAAGATATTGATAACATATTAGTAGTTGCTTAGTCTTTTTCGAGAATTTAATCTCATTATTGTTGCCACATTAACAAATACGTACAAATCCTCTTGCATATAGGACCACTGATTCACCAAAATTACTTCTGCGGATACCTAAAATTGTTGTTATAATTTGTCCACATAGAGAAATATACACACAACACACAAAAGATATATACTTTCTTCAATTTAATTTAATTATTTCATTATAATTTTGTATGAAATTTTAACAAGTTAAAAGTAAAATAATTTTTTATGTAATATATGATATAGTCTTTGCTTTTCAAAAGTTAAATTTAATCATTCTAAATTACATATCTAAATATTCATATCAATCTAATTTTATATCGATGGCATTATCTATCCAGAGTGCGACGGGCTCGTAGAATTTTCTTCCCTTGGACCCTCTGGTTCAGCAAAATTTAAAAGAGGTCCCTTGGCTCCTTATCATCAATATATAATGCATAGTAATTTATTAGTAAAAAAACGAGTATCAATAACTTAGCAACAATGGAAAAGTTGTTGTTGAAACTGCCAGTTTTGTTGCTATTTCTTCTTCTTCTTCTTCTTCTTCAACAACAACAACAAGCTGCTTCGCATTCTATTGTTGAGTATCTTCCCGGTTTGCAGGGCCGCCTCCCGTTCCCTCTACAGACCGGGTGAGCTCATTTGCATAACATTATGTGATTTATGTAAATTATACTTTATTTATTTATTTGAGAACGAGAAGAATCTAAAAACTATGTTTTTTTTGGTAATATTGGAGGCGAAGTTTGAATTTTTAAATTTGATAGGTTTTAAATTTTAGAATAACTACATTAGATATAAATAATCAAGGTGGAGATGATTTGTAAGGAGTTTGGTGGTAATGGTTGATTAGTAAAAGTGATTTTATGTCATTTCATTTACTACTCCTTCTACTCCTATTTTATTTTATTTTATTTATATGACTGTAATTAATTATTATAATTAAATAGGTATGTTGGAGTTGGTAAAGATGAGGAGTTGCAACTTTTCTACTATTTTTTGGAATCAGAATCCGAGCCTACTACCGATCCTCTTTTGATTTGGCTATCAGGTGGGCCCGGTTGCTCTGCTGCCACTGCCATTGTTAATGGGATAGGTACATCTTCTTATTTTATTTAATTTGTTTGTCTGATTTTGATATTATCAATTTTATAGTCTTAAAAGAAAAGAGGATAATTGAAATTTCATAGACATATCTTAATTTAAGTAAAGTTTTATTACTCGAATCCATTTTTTTTGTAAGTTTGTACACATTTTTTACTTACATGACATCCAAACATCTCTCACACATCTCAACTGCATGGAGTCATGGAGTGTGCCACGTAAACCAAAAGATATATAAAATTACAAAAAATGAGTTTGGGAGTAATAGGACATTAGTTTAGTTAAGATGTGTCTGATATTTAGGTCATTCAAATCCAATATAGTACCTATGGGTACATAAGAAATGTATTGAATCGATTATTTTTAATGAATAGATCCGATCGCAACTTTGAATATGAAATACAAAAGAATCAAATAAGAAAGAATACTCTAAATCATAGAACTATGATGAAATATACGATCAACCAATATTTATCGAATTTGAAAAAAAGTCAGAAGAAATGGTTCGAGCCTCTTATTTTGATTTGTCGAACCGAGAGATCCATAAAACGAGATCCTGATGCCTACATATACAAATGGTCCAATGGGAGCAATAGTTTCCAGGAACATTTGAAATAATCTAAGGAGATACTTGTGCCTTATCCCAAAGAATTTGACATATTATTAAAAACTAATGATTGTCACAACTATTTACCCATACTACATTTATTAATTGATGTATACATTTTAGAAATAATTAATTAGTGCTAAGAATATAATATATATATATATATATAGTCCAAAATAAGAATAATAAATTTTCTTGTTTAGGACCACTCCGTTTTGTGGAACAAGTCTACAATGGGAGTATGCCCTCGTTCGTACTAAACCCACACGCATGGACCAAGGTAATTATTTATTACTTTTTTCAATATTGTTTTGACCAAAAAAAATTGTTATAATTATATACTACATAATTAAAGAATAGTCACACATATATATCATTCCATTATCGATTATCGATTTTCAGATAGCAAATGTAATATTCTTAGATCAACCAATAAACACGGGATTTTCATATGTAACAAATGAAGCTGCATATAAGCAAACTGATGTACAAGCATTTGACTATGTCCATGAATTCCTAAGAAAGGTAGGTACGCAATTTCTGAAATTTTTCATTATAAACTAAACTGAAATCATGTTTACTTAACTATGAATTTATTATTTCAGTGGCTCAGTGATCATCCAGAATACATCTCAAATCCATTTTACATGTCTGGAAACTCATATGCTGGCAAGATGATACCAGTTGTAGCCCAATTGATATCAAATGGTAAGGTTCATGTATACTATCGATAAAAAATATTACATACGTATCCAAAATTATATAATGTATATCTAGAAAATTATACTTATAGATCAAAAACTACGTTTATTACATATAATAAATCTTAAAGAAATTATTCTTTGATTTTGCAAATGCAGGAAATACAGCAGGCAAAGAGCCATTTGTTAATCTTCAGGTTAATAGTTCTCTAATTAGAATTTGTTAACTAATAATTAATTACCATCATCAAGTAATATGTTTTTTTTTTTTTTAATTTTAGGGATATTTAATTGGCAGTCCTGGAACATTTCGTCCTCAAGAAGACAATTATCAAATACTTTTTAGCTATGGCATGGGACTTATATCTGATGAACTCTATAAGGTTAAGTCATAATTAATTTGTTTTAATTACTTTCTACATTATATATAATTAGGTTTAAAATTTGACATGTTAATTTAACTTGAATATTGATTTTTCTTAACAGTCATTAGAGAAGAATTGTGGAGGAGAATATACAAATATAGATCCCAACAATAAAGGATGTGCAAATGACTTTCGAATTTTCAAGCAGGTTATAATTATTGTTTTACAGTATTATCGATCGATCGATGTAGTTTAACATGTAAATTAACATATAGTTATGCAGTTAGTTAAAAACATTAATGGGGAACACATATTAGAGCCCTTTTGCACATATGATTATCTTCAAGGCCCATATCAAATGTCTGGTGAGAGAAGGTTACTTGATGATAAACTCATCTCCTTGCAACGTCAAGACAAGTGTGCTGTAAGTTCTTTTTATATATATATAATAATTTCTATGTATCTTTGATTTTCGTCGTTGAGAGACTTTAATATCTATAGTATGTCAGAAACGACAGTTGAGGTGGTTAGACTTATATCTTGATATACTCCTAGTATATATATAGATGTTCTACCTAAAATGTCCGATGATAAAGAAATACTACTAAAATAAAAGAAAGAGAAGAATAAAATAATATCAGATAATATCACAAATGATTATTCAACTCTAGGTAGTTCGTTTAGAAAGTCACATTATAACTTTGTTTTATACAGTTAAGCGACTTTAGATTATAAAACAAAATTGAGTCTCCTAGCATATATATGTCCGGTGATAAAGAAATACTATACTAAAACAAAAGAAAGAAAAAAATAAAAATATATATTTGATAATATCACATATGGTTATTCAACTTTAGGTAGATCATTTAGAAAGTCACTTAACTTTGTTTTATAGAATTAAGTGACTTTAGATTATAAAATTGAGTGATTTTCTAAGAAAAATATCCTCATCCATCTGCAAAATTATCTCCCCAAAAAATTGAAAAAAGAAGAAGACAGATAAAAATAAAGAAAATAATCCATAATGGACAGGGTTTTATCCTTATACAAAACATGTTTCATAAAAAAAAATTACTACAGTACTACTGTCAGTGTATATCACTTAAATGAATAAATAATATACTACTAATTGTAGAAACTTATCTTCAATTACTTCAGTCTGATTGGCGCAAGCATATGAAGTATTGGGCTAATGACCCGAAAGTCCAAGAAGCTCTTCATGTTCGAAAGGTACGTGGATTACAATAATACGAGCGTATATATATCACATAATTAACTATTTTCTTCGTTCATTTTTACTTATTCAATATTAATTTGACATATTTTTTAAATATCAATAAATAAAATAATAATTTTATTATATCACTTAGTTACTCGTAAGTTTACTCTTCACAGAGAATCATAGGAAGCTGGGTACAATGTAACAAAATTTCAAGTGTAGGCTCTCCTCCCAACTACACTCTCACGGTCGATAATGTTGTACCATATCATGCAAATCTAAGCACTAAAGGTTATCGATCACTTATATACAGGTAATTAGTACTCAATATTGTTACGTTTGTGTCTATGTAAATTTTATATATTTGGCATGAGATTAAAGTTATTGCATGATATCTGAATAACACAAAGTAAATGGAAGTTTCATCATGAAAATCAAATATTGTTTATTTTGTTTGAAACTCTTAAAGTTAGAGTTGTATTTGATCATACTTTTTGCAAATAATGTTTATAATTTGAATGTATTTTTTCTAATATAATAAAAGTGGTAACACTGTTTTGAGTATTTTCTAGATTTGAAATACAAATTCAAGTTGTATTTCAAATTTTCATGACCAAATACTAATTTCTTAGAAAATTAAGAGAATTTCTGAAAAAAATAAATACAAAAAGATTATACTTAAAAATATACAGAAGAACTTTTTTCATGTCATTATAATTTTATTTTTTGATGTATTTACAATAATTTCATGAATAATAAAATGGAGGTTTTTTTCGTCTCATGTTTAAACAGTGGCGATCATGATTATTCGGTACCTTTTCAATCCACACAAAAATGGATAAAGTCTCTAAACTATTCCATTGTTGATGATTGGCGTCCATGGAACGTAAATAATCAAGTTGCTGGGTAATTAATCTCCAATTTAACATCCTTAATTACAATTAGGAATTCTTAAAACTAATTATTATTATGTGAGTTGATAATGCTTAATCATTTTCCTAATATCGTATCCTTGTAGTTATACGAGATCTTACTCCAACAAAATGACTTTTGCAACAGTGAAGGTATGAAATTAATTGTAGAATAATTTTCATGAAAATTGGAAATTATTAGTTTATCTCAATTTAGTCAAATTGATTTTTGTTTAACGAGACTTATTTTAACTTTATACTTGTATTTAACTTTGTGTTTTTTTTTTTATAAATATAGGGATCAGGACACACAGCTTGTAGATACAAACCTGAAGAATGTTTTGGTATGTTCAAAAGATGGATAAATCATGATCCTTTATAAATAGTCCTCAATTTCATCTATATATCTTCTCTCTATTTTAATTTTAATGAAATAATCTTTTCTTAACTCTTGGAGATCAATTTTATTGCCCACAATATCATTGAAAAGAATAATCATGTAGTATTAAATTGTGAATGAATCAGATATTATGTATTTATTCTTGGATTCGTATTCATAATATTATCTACAGTTATGCAATATTTCTTTGAGTGTTCATAAATGCATTTAAATGATCTAAAAATGTTAATAAAAAAAAGCTCTAAATTTGAAGGGAAGATGTATTACTCCTAAACACACTGTATGAAAGTATCTGATAAAGGCAAGTTACATTATTTGATACATGATTTTAAACTTATGAGTTCTGAATATCAAAACAGGATAACAATTGATTGGAATAGATTAGACATACATTGGATTCTGTCCGCCGTAGATCCACCCCTGCTAATTATCTAGGTCTTTTCAACTAGAAGTGCATGCAAGTCTTGAATGAAGTTATCGATGTAGTTACTCATGAAGCCAGGACTTGAAAGAAGTTCCTTCCATTTCTTATGATTCTTTTTCACAAGACAACCGATTTGGCTATCTTTATCCATCACACATTTCACAGCCTTGCACAAATTCTCTTTAGTAAACAAATCATTTTCGTCTTTCTCCACTTCTACACCAACCTTAAGTTGTTTTTCCATCAGCCTAGCATTGAAAATGTGATCAATAGGCCTTGGCAAAAGTACCAATTGACAATCACACAGTGCCAAAGACTCCCACATCGATCCATAACCACAGTGAGTTACGAAACAACCAACTGATTTGTGTCTTAAAATCTCCAATTGTGGCACCCAACAATCAAGAATCAATCCCTTTTCTTGAACCCTTTCTTTGAATCCCTCTGGCAAGGCTTCTTCTACTGAATTTGTCCCTTGAGGTGGCTTAACAACTAAAAGAAATGGTAACTCAGTCAGTTCAAAGCCTAAAACAAGTTCTTGAAACTGTTTCTTTTCAAGAATCAATTGACTCCCAAATGCACAGAACACTACTGATCCTGGCTTGAAGTTCTCAAGCCAATTCGATAATCCGTGTTCTTCTAAAGGCTCCTTTTTCGGCTCAGAAATAACAGGTCCTGTGTAAAGGACTGGCTTTTCAAATTGTGTTGAGATGTAGTCACAAAAGTTTCCTTCAATCTCTCTACATGTTTTCATACCTATTGCGTCACATCGTGTCATTCCCTTCTTTACTCGTTCATAAAATGTCACACCCTTGCCATATTCATGAAATACAAATGACAACAACTTAGCTTCACATTCGCGCAACACCACAGTAGTAGAAGGGTAACCTGGAGATCCAACAATTGACCACATCTTTAGATAGCAAAATAGAATAGCAGTTATTCTAGCAAATCATGGCACTATATGATACATAATAGTATTACTAAAATTACAGTTTTGCCGATTCTTCCTTTGGTTGTTCCAAACAAGCTATAGAAGCAGTTGCGGAGTCAGGAAATTCAAATTTGGGACCTAAAACAACTTTTGAAATCCCATTAAGCCGTAACCACTACAGTTAGAAAAAAAATCTTAAAGTCAAACAGGAAATTCTTCCTTACATATTTACACTGAATAATTTTTCAATGGTACTATCTCCGCCCTTGATGAGAAGAAGACAAATGAGAATTACATATATTAGGAAAACCTCAGCTTGTAAATTGTAATGACTCAAAATTATCAAGTGCAAATACCAGTGTAATGTCTTTTGCTTACTAAATACTATATAGCCCGTGGCGAATGTAGGTTTGAACATAATATACTCATTCAGTAGAATTCAATAGTTTTAGTCTAAACTTCTTATTTGTGATAAAAAAAATTTACTACTAAACATGTATAAAATTAAATTAAGAACATCGCATATATTTATTTACATGGAGAAGGGTCTAATACAAATATACCCTTCGTTTACCTTTTGGCCACAAAATGCCCTTGGGATTAACGTTTGTGGCCCTATTATATAAGAAACGGAAAAGGGTCAAAATTGCCCCTGAACTATGCGAAATAGACCACTTATACCCTCCATTACATTTTGGGATCAAAAATACCCCCGCAGTTATCCCAGGAGACCACAAATACCCTCAAGAGTTAACACCCCAATTTTTTAGTGACGTGGCAAGCCACATGGGACTAATTCCTCCACCTAAGCATTGCCAACTAAGATTCACTACAAAAGAACTTGACTTTTAGTGGCGACAAAGTCGCCACAAAATCCCAAAACATTGCCACTAAAGGTTATGAATGATTTTTAGTGGCGACTAAGGCTCCAACAACCATTCGCTAGTAAAACCTATTTTTTCAACAAAAAAATATGATAATTAATTTTCGATTGCGACCTAATTTTCTAAAATAAATAACTTGCAATATCCATATTAAA
>JAJOOR010086890.1:0-15509 GCA_036250505.1 Solanum acaule | reverse complement strand
ATATTCCCACTTATTATATATAGTAATAGAAAAATATATATAGAAATGACATATTTATTATTTAACTAAATAATAAATATGTAACTAAAAATCTTGTTAGCTTTTGGTTGAAAGCTAACAAGATAGTTACAATGATAGTTGCATTATGGCTTATTATATATAGAATATATGAATACTTTGTATTTTTGGTAAACAATCTCATAATTTTAGTAGAATATAATAAAAGTAGATTGAAGAGTCCAACTTACCTTTAACTACTTGTAGAGTTACCTGTTGGATTAGGTTTAAATTGTATTAGCTTCGTAGGCATTATTAAAGTAGAAAACCACCAAAAAAAAATAAAAAATAACGAACCCTAGCAGCATTCCATGTTATACAATGGATAGCCGCTCAAAAATCCGCAATTTGCCCGAAGATATTGTCTACTCCATCCTGTTAGAGCTACCCGTGAAATCTCTTTCACGATTCAAAAATTGCTGCAAATCATGGCATTGTTGTATCGATGATCCTGACTTCATCAAGTCCCATCTACATAAATCATCTATTGATATTAGTCGTCAAAAAATTATCTTTGTTAATCTTTATCCTCAAAGAAGAGCACGCCAATTTAAAATCGTGTCAACGGAAGCATCAATTAGAGCTGATTCAAAAGTTGTGTACCGTTATGACGGCACAATATCCTGGCATTAGTATGACGTTATGGAATCCTGCCGTTGGAAAATACAAACTCATTCCAAATTCTCTTCTCATGAGTCAAAAGAAAATTCCTTTTTTGGTATTTGGTTTTGCCAATGATTTTGTGGCCGAAGATTACAAGGTTATATGTGTACATCAGTACTTGATAAACATGCATCCACGTTACATTGCTGAAGTATACTCGGTTAAAAATCAATGTTGGAGAATAATTCACAATATTTTTCCTGTCCCCATGATTTATCGTACCTATACAATGGTCAAGTTTCATTAAATGGTGTCATTCACAGAATGTCATACAATGGAGAGGAATACAGGATTATATCTTTCCATCTTGCAGATGAAAAATTTATGGTAACGCCAATGCCAAGTACATGTGGGAAATATCCGGAATTACATGCATGGTAGGATCGCGTCTGTGTTTTCACAACCGTTGACAAGGAAATTTTGGTTTGGTCGTTGGAGAAAGATAGGAAAACTGCCTTGTTGACCTGGAATTACATCAACACGTTTCCTACTTTATTCTCACTCATTGAAACGCCTAGTTTGCCAGTAGATAACTTCATATGTATTAATGAGAATGGGAACATACTATGGAGAAGGCATGAGAATTCTTTTATTGAGTATGACCTGCGTAAAAATGAATATACTGAATTTAAGCCGCCTACACAAGTTCCAAATTTTATTAGTATAAATAAGGCTTTGTATGTGGAAAGTTTAGTTTCCTTGAAGATTTCGTGGGATTGACAAATTCCAACTATAGAATTTCTAGTTTCAAATGTATATATAGCAATTTCTAGTAGTATTTATTGAAGAATATTGCATTACATCCATATTGCCATTGTTTTGTTTCTGTTGGAGTAGCTTATATAATTTCTGTTCGGTTAGATCGAGAAAGATTTTGATAATTGACAAATAAGGGAACAGAGAAAGGAGCTTGCGTCGATGTGTTCCTTTCAGACCGAATCCGACTAGGATAAGGAGAACGTCAACCACGCGAATTAAAATTAGAAGTTATAAAGCGGCGGAGGAATTGCTTGCACATAATGAATAACACAGTTAAAATAGGATGTCTAATCCTACAAGAAGTAGGAACCGAGATCCAATTGAAGAAGGAAAGATCCTTGATCTATAAATATAGGGGAAGATTTTTGTCACACCACTTTCCTTTTTTACAATTGTTAAGGATGTGACGGTTTTTTTTTTAAAAAAAATGATTTTTTTTTAGTCACCACTTGAAATTGAGTTTTTTAGATGTTTCAAGTCACCTGGTAATTCCTAATTTAAAAGAGAAAAAAAACTTTTTATTTTTAGTCTACGAAAATAGAGATTGGGTAAGGATTTTCTATTGACCGGAGGGAAGGTGTGAGGCACTCCCAATCCTGTTGTTCTAGCACGGTCGCTTTGTTAACTCATTTTTTGCTAAAATAATTTTTGGATAAAAAAGTAAATTTGTGTTAGTTACTAAATTTATTTATTTTAATAAAAAAATTATTGGCCTAGGAACATAACCGCATACAAGACCACTTTTTTATAAAAAAATACACACCAAGGATCGTAACCGAACACATGGTGGTATTTAATATATTTTTATTTTTTAAAAAAAAGATTGATAATTAATGACTCAAAATTTATTTAATAATGAGAAAAAAAATTAATAAAAAAAATGAACTTGTTGCAACATATAGACATGAAAAAGTTTTTTTTTTTTTTTTTTTGGCAAATTGCTAATTAAGGAATTAATGATTTTTTTTTTAAAAAAAATGAATCAAATAAATATTAAGTATCACTACTTGACGATAACAACAAAAAGAAAAAAAAATATATATATATTTTTTTAAAAAAAGAATAATGACTAAGCCCCTTTTAAAGCAAGTAGTGATATACTAATTTTTTTTATTTTTTTTTATATAATTTCAAAAAATGACCACTTTGGTAAAATTTTCAGTTTTACACAAAATGGTCATATGCTCTTTTGAAAGAAAATTGCAAATATAGCCAATTTATCTAATAGTTAAATTACTAACCAAAAGTAGTCGATTTTGTATTTCTGTTTCAATAAGCATTTCATATATTTATTTAAGAGAAAGAAAAACATAATTTATGAAATGATCAAATTTACATTTTTTTGCAAATATGACCAGATTTACATTTTTATTTTTGCAAAAACAGCCTCCTTTTTTTTTTCTTTTCTTAAAATGACCAGAAACTAAAAATAAAAATAAAGACTTTGAGATTGTTGTTGTTTTTTTTTTTTAGCAAACGCATGGGTTATGTATCAACTTCATAATGATAAATATAGAACTAACACCTAGTTTTATAATATAACACAAATATATAATAACAACAAAACATAATTTAACTAATTCCAATAAAGTTATGTATCACTTCATAATGATAAAGATAAAATTAATACTTAGTTAATAATAGAACACAAATATATAATAATAAGAGAAAAGACATAAAGTCAGCACTGAAGTTGTCCCAAATTTTTCAAAAAGACACCTTAACTTTGCGGATGTCCTATTACCCCATTGAACAACTTCAAAATAGTATGTATACCCCATTTTTCACCCAATACGACTTATACAAAAATATTTGTATGTTACGCACTAAAAGTTACTTGCCACGTGTTAAAAATAACTTTTAAATATTTTTATTTGATTTATTTGCCTTTTTTTTTTTTTTTCTGTTTTTGTTTTTCTCTTTCTTCTTCGCCTCAACTATGTTCTTCTGGCATTCCCTTCCCGCTGCAACAATCGTCAAACCCGTAGTGGCGGGGCGAATTTCGCGGCAGCACTATCAATTATTAGTCAAACTACCATCAATTAATTTATTTATGAAAATAAACACCGTCAAATAATCAAACTTTAAATACTCAAAATATCACCAAGTCAAATCTGACATTTAAATCACCACCTTCTCCAACTTCTTACTCATAAATCGAGTTTTTCATAGTTTAACTACTCCCAAATCTGAATCTTGATTTGTAGGAGGAAAAAAATCACTAAACTAATTTGTTTTTGTTTTTTAAAAAAAGAATAAGAATGAACACAATAACATTAGTTTTAAAAAAAAAAACAAAAAGGAAAAAGAGAAAACGAAAAAAAATATGAAGGAAGCCATGGATGCTCAAGAAATATGGGTAAGCTAATGATGGTAGGGAAGATGAGAAAAAATATTTGAAAAATTAAAAACTATTCCTAATAAAGTTTTAAAAAAATTAATACATAGATTTTATATATTTTTTTCAAAATAAGTCAAATTGGGAGTGTCGCATGGCAATTTTACATTGGTTTGAAGCTATATCAAGGGTCCTTCACATGCCCATATTTTGTGACAACACGAGTGGTGTTAACATTAATCAAAAAAGTTATATTTATTGTGGATTTAGATAGTTTCGTGGGGTAATAGGACACTCACAAAGTTAAGGTGTCTTTTTAAAAATTCGGAACAACTTCAATGGTGACTTTATGTCTTTTCTCTAATAATAACAAAACATAATTTAACTAATTCCAATAAAGTTATGTCTCACTTCATAATGATAAAGATAGAATTAACACCTAGTTTAATAATAAAACACAAATATACAATAACAATGAAACATAATCACATTAAGTATCATAACATATTTAACTAATTCAAATAAACTAAACATAATAATTTAATCATAAATATAAACATGCTTCATTATTTTTTGAAGTTACATTGCAAAATGTAAGGAAAGGGATATACCTAAAGAGATGATGACAAAACAATGATGAAATCAAAACTTAATTGAACTCCCAAAAACCACCAAAGATGAAATATATTTTTTTTTCTTTTAGAAGTTATGATTTTTCCTCTAATTTTCTGTTCTTGTTCTTTTTTTTTCTTCCTCTGAAATGAAAGAAGAATGGATTTAAATAGGTGGTGAATATTAACATCCATTCTTCTTGAAAACTTAAGAGCCAATGCATACATTGGACTCTTTGACTTTCCAAGGTGCCACCCAAGATGGCCAATAGAATTTTTTCTTTTTCTTTTTCTTTTTCCAAGATAATAATTAATTAAAAAGCCTTTTAGATGACCCATTTATTTTATTTATCAATAATCAATTAAATAATAACTTAATGGGTCATCTGAAAATTTAAATAGGCCCAAAATACCATTTTAGATGACCCATTTCTTTTATTCATTAATTGAATAATAGCTAAATGGGTCATCTGAAAATTTAAAATAGGCCCAAAATGTAGACCCATTTGATGAAGACCCAAAATCAAAAGAAAATCAGCCCACTAACACAAAATCAAAACATCTAAACTATTTTGAAGATCAAACACAACAAATAAGGTAGAAAAAAAATAAAAATGAAAATAAAAACGAAATTAAAAAAAAAAAGCAACAACTTCAACAAGATAAAACTTGTCCGGCACCAAAACGACTTATATGATTTTTAAAAAATGTTATAATGACGGATTTAGATAGAGGATGAGAGGGGAAATCATTGACATAAATTTTTGGATGAATGGAGGTCGCCGGAAAACTCCGCCAAAAAATTTGTTGACGGATTTTGGACATAAACTTTACATCAAAGGATAGTCCTTGAAGAGTTCTACACTTTTATGTAAAGGATATAGGACAGGGATGACCGAAACTTTGTAAATCTAAAGAAAAAGGTAAATATTTATGTTTAGTTTTTCTTAGATCTACGGAATTTGGCTATGGATATGAATGAATGGTTTGCAGATTTGTGTAGAGGAGGGTGAAAGGAAGAAATGGTAAAATTTTGGAGATTTTTCCGGCCAAGGGGTGGTGGCCGCCGCCGGCAGGTGGAAGCAAAGGGGAGAAGAAAATAAAAATGCAAATAAAAAATTTGATTTTTGGAGTTTTGTATTTTTTGGTAGGGTCCATAAGAGCCCTTGGATCAAAATATCATGGATGGTTGAGATTTAATCTTGACCATTTCTATTGGACCTGGTCAAAATTGATTGAGCCATCAGAATTTGGTCTAAATCAACCCAATTCAATCAAAAATTGGGTTATTTGGGCCAATTAAAAAAAACAACATAAACAAAGACAAACAACCCAAAATACACAACAAAAAAATATGAAAAGACCTTACTATATATTGTAGGAGTAAAATAAACACGTCAAAAATTAGGTGTTCACAGCATGCCTCTCTTTGCTTGGAAACATGAAGAGTTTTCAAGCGAAGAAAGTGAATGAAGTGGCTAATTTTTTACTGTTTCAAACTCCGTTGAAGTGATTTTGAAAAAGATGACCGAACCTTGCTTTAGAGGTTGCCTACATATCCTTGATTAAAAGGAAATCAGGTCAGTGTAGTTCGAGAAACTTTGATAGCTGAAACTATCAGAAATTGCGGTCAAAAGATTGTTTCGTATTGCTTGTCATCATCTACTGTCTATAATTACAAAAAAAAAGAAGCTAGAGAACTATGCCTCTCTACATTAAAAGAGTTACAAGATCCCTACTTGATGTTTTTTCTTAGGGTCTCGTCTTGATCTTTGACTTGCTCTGTGAGTTGTCTTTGAGATTGATCTTCATACTTTCTTGACAGCTTGTGGATCATTCTTAGGTGCATGTTTTAACTTGAGTTGGCGGTTGAAACTCAAAACTCAAGATCACAAAATGAAGAACCCCATAAAGGATGTGTTTCTTATAGGGAAGAAAAAATGAGTATCTTGAACTAGAACGTATAATCCTAGAAAGAAAAGGTGAAATGGGGTGTGTTTCCCTGAGAGTCAAATAAGACGTATTGTCTTTATGGATTGTCCTAAGATTGGGTGTATCCCCAAAAATGTGAATATGATTTGTATAACCCATGAATGTTGGTGTGTATTGCCCAGGATATGCATACGGTCTGTATTGCCCATGAATAGAGAATTGATGTGTATTGCATGTGAATAAGGACTGGTGTGTATTGCACATGAAAAAAGACTAGTGTGTATTGCACATGAATGTAGTATAGATGTGTATTGCATGGGATTTGGATTGGTACGTCTTGCTTATGAAAGAAAGACTGGTACATTTCGCACGTGAATAAAGGACGAGTGCGTATTTGCACGAAATTCAGATTGGTGTGTATTGCACGAAATTCAGACTGGTGCGTATTGCACATGAATAAAGGATGGTGTGTACTGCACATAAATAAAGGACGTGTGCGTTTTGCATGAAATTTAGATTGGTGTGTATTGCCCGATGCTCTCGAATTGAGAGGCAAGAATGCGAATAGCATGAGATGAAACAACAAACATGTGAAGATTTTGGAGAACTTCCTTTTTGTGATGTTTCATTTTTTACTTGTAACCCCGCATTTTCTTTTGTTCCTGTGTTGAGCAAAAGAAAGAGAAAATTGTTAGTTTAAAGTGGTGGTTGGTTTGCGGCCTTCATGCTCCGATGACTTGACCATACTCCTGACCAATTTCTCCAACTCTACTCCAAATTCTTGGTTGAACAACCTTTGAAGCTTCCTCTTTGTCGATTCAGGGGCCTTGATCTTTTTGGTACTACCAAATATCACGGTGTGACTGATGTCCCAAAGAATGAATTTTCCTGTTAATATTTTTCATGACTTAAGAGACTATATCGTGTTCCTTCACGAGTTTTCAGTGAAGATTTGAGGTATTTTTTGTCCTTGCTCGATGGCATGTTAACTCGGATACTCAGCTTTACTTTTGGGAACCCGTAGTAAACTTTGAAATCTTTTACCTTATTTTGTCAAGAGATTATACCGAAAAGACTAGAAAAATATCAAACTTAAGAGTGTGAAAAATTGGATCAAGAAAGACTATAAACTTAAGGAAGGGCATTCCCTTTTTGAAGAAAAATGAGAAAAAGAACTTATATGGAGGCATATGTCGACTTTGAGTGAACCATGACATGCACTTTGGACTTGACCCCGGATCCGTTTGAGTTGTTTAATTCTCAAAATCTGAATCATTATCATATTTATAACTGATCTATGTATTCTTCATGCAGAGGTATCGAGAAATGGTGATCTTTGCAGATTTCTCCCAATTAGTCATTTTCATGATGTTCTCTTCTTTTATCTTAAGGTTCCCCGCAAGGGTTTTCATCGATAAAATTTTCTCTATTGTTGTCTTATGGTGCCTATAAAGGTTTTCATCGATGAGACTTTATTCTTTTTTTTCCTTTTTTTTTTACTCGACAATGTTGTCTTTGATGATCAATTGTCCGTGCAAGACACATCGAATCTATCATTCTTAGAGTTGATCAAAATGTTGGTTGCTAGAATAAAATCAGAAACGGAATTACAATTTGACTCTATTCTATCAAAATAAAATTAAAAAACAATGCCCAGTTTTCTATAGATACTGAAATATTGATTTATTTTTTTTGGTATGACCGAACCCCAAAGGGTTGCCTACGTATCCTTTCAAAATCAGGTCAAACGTAGTTCAAATTTTCAAAGAGAGGATTTTTGGATTTTTTTTTTGGTTTTTTTTTTTTTTTGAAAGAGATGCCTTTGTTCTCTCAACCACAAACTTGTCACAGTATCTTAGAATGCATTAGATATAGTATCTTTTGACTGTGTCCGCATTAACAGTTATTCCTGTGATTTTTCCCTCCACATCAGTAAGGTGCAAGACTCTTTTGGACAACACTTCCTTGATAAGATATGGACCTTGCCAATTTGGGGCAAACTTTCCCTTAGCCTCTTCTTGGTGCGGGAGAATGCGCTTTAAGACCAATTGACCTACTTCAAAGTGTCTTGGGTGCACCTTTTTGTTGTATGCACGAGCCATTCTTTGCTGATAAAGCTGACCAAAACAGACGGTCGTCAATCTCTTCTCATATATTAATGTGAGCTGCTCTAGTCGGGTTTTAACCCATTCAGTATCTTCAATTTCAGCCTCGACAATAATTGGAAGAGATGGAATTTCGACTTTCGCTGGTATCACAGCCTCAATCCCATACACCAGCAAATAAGGAGTTGCACCAATTGAGGTGCGCACTGTTGTGCGATATTCTAAAAGTGCGAAAGGCAGCTTCTCATGCCATTGTCTAGTGCCTTGAACCATATCCTGAGAATCTTTTTGATATTCTTATTGGCTGCCTCCACAGCTCCGTTGGCCTTTGGTCGGTATGAAGTAGAATTGTGATGCACAATTTTGAACTGCTCACATACCTCCTTCATCAAATTGCTATTAAGGTTTGCAGCATTATCTGTGATAATAGTTCTTGGGATACCAAAACGACAAATGATGTTTGAATGGACAAAATCCACGACCGCATTCTAAGTGACTGCCTTGAAAGTGATTGCCTCCACCCATTTAGTAAAGTAATCAATTGCGACCAAAATAAATTGATGTCCATTAGAAGCTTTTGGCTCAATTGGTCCGATGACATCCATTCCCTATGCAACAAAAGGCCAAGGAGCGGCCATGGGGTGCAACTCTGAAAGAGGTGAATGAATGAGATCACCATGAATTTGACATTCATGACATTTTTTCACAAAGGAAAGCAATCCCGTTCCATGGTAAGCCAGTAATATCCTGCTCAGAGTATCTTTTTCGCAAGGACATAACCATTCATGTGTGGTCCACATACCCAAGCATGTACTTTATTCAGGATCTTCTCAGCTTCTTCAACATCCACACATCTTAATAAGTTCAGATTCGGAGTGCGTTTATATAAAACTTCCCTGCTTAAAAAGAAACCACTAGCCAGAAGTCTAATAGTTCTTTTTTGGCTTCCATTGGCATGTTTGGGACATTTCCCTGTTTGCAAGAAATTCTTGATGTCTAGGTACCATGGCTCACCCTCTGATTCTGCTTCCACAGTGTTACAATAGCCATGTTAGTCCCGAAGTTGAATCTCCAAGGGAGTAATACAAGTGTTTCCAGGATATGGAAGCATTGAGGCCAAAGTCGCCAAGGCATCTGCCAATTCATTATGAAATCTGGGGATGTATTTAAACTCGATGGTCCTAAACCTTTTGCTAAGATCTTCCACACATTGTTTGTATGGAAGAAGCTTGAGGTCTCGAGTTTTCCATTCGCCTTGAGCTTGTCGAATAAGCAAATCAGAATCTCCCAACACAATCAATTCTTGCACACCCAAATTTATTGTCATATTTAGACCCATGATGCAAGCTTCATACTCTGTTGTGTTATTTGTACAGAAGAAACGAAGTCGAGCTGTTGCAGGGTAATGCTTCCCTGTGGGCGATATGAGAATTACCCCAATCCATGTTCCTTTTCTGTTGATTGCTCCATCAAAGTATAATTGCCAGGCTTTATTTTCATCTGGATCTACTTCTTCAACTGAGTTAATCTTTTCATCTAGAAAATATGTATCTAATGGTTCGAAGTCGCCATCGACTGGATTCTCTGCCAAGTGGTCTGCCAGAGCTTGAGCTTTCATTGCAGTTCGAGTGACATATAAAATGTCAAATTCAGTGAGCAAGATTTGCCATTTTGCGAGTCTGCCAATTGGCATTGGCTTTTGAAAGATGTACTTCAAAGGATCCTTCCTAGATATGAGGTAAGTTGTGTAGGACAAAAGGTAATGCCTTAACTTTTGAGCTACCCAAGTTAGGGTGCAACATGTCCTTTCCAAGAGGGTATACTTGACCTCATAATTAGTGAATTTCTTGTTCAAGTAGTAGATAGCTTGCTCCTTCCTGCTTGTGGAATCGTGTTAACCGAGAACGCACCCAAAGGAATTATCTGTCTCTGAAAGATTATAGAAAGAGAGGCCTATCAGGTTCAGGCGGGACCAATACGGGAGGTTTGGACAAATATTCCTTGATTTTTTCAAAAGCTTGTTGACAATCTTCCGTCCATCTGATAGCAGCATCCTTTTTCAAAAGTCTGAAAATGGGCTCACAAGTGGTTGTGAGTTGAGCAATTAACCTGCTGATGTAGTTCAACCTCCCAAGTAGACTCATGACTTTGGTCTTATTTTTCGGGAGTGGCAAATCTTGATTGGCTTTTTTTTAGAAGGATCCAATTCGATTCCCCTTCTACTAACAATAAAACCTAGAAGTTTTCCAGATGGAACTCCAAATGCACATTTTGCTGGATTAAGCTTGAGATCATACATTCGCACTCTTTCAAAGAATTTTCTCAGATCTTGCACATGGTCAGCTTGTGTTTTAGACTTGATGATTAAGTCATCGACGTATACTTCGATTTCTTTATGCATCATATCCTGAAACATGATGGTCATAGCCCTTATGTAAGTTGCCCCAGCATTTTTAAGACCAAATGGCATGACCCTGTAGCAATAAGTCCCCCATGGTTTTCTCAGCGTCCTCTTCGTACATCAAGATTTGATGATACCCCTCATAGCAGTCCACAAAAGATTAAATTTCATGTCTGGCACAATTATCAACTAGAATGTAGATTTTGGGCAAGGGAAAGTTGTCTTTTGGACTAGCTTTGTTCAAATCCCGATAGTCAACACAAACTCTTGTCTTTTTCGGCACAGGAACAACATTTGCCAACCAAGTAGTGTAACGAATGGTTTGGATCACATTTGCATTTAGTTGTTTCATGATTTCTTCCTTGATTTTTTTCACTTACATCCGGTTTGAATTTTCTTCTTTTTTGTTGGACGGGTGGAAAATCAGGATGAGTGGGCAATTTATGGACCACTAAATCAACACTCAAACCTGGCATGTCACCATAGGACCAAGCAAACACATCTTTGTATTCAAACAAAAGTTGTATTTTGGCATCCCCAATTTCCTTCTTGATATGATGACTTATTTTTATTTCTTTGACTTGGTGCTCAAACTGTTCCAATTCCCTATTAATTTCCCTAAAAGCCTCTTCTTCATCATATTTAACCTCTCGACGTGGTGATTCAAGAATAAACAACTCTTTGAGATCTGAGAGTGAATTTTGCATGCATGTCATGTTATCAAAGTCAGCATTTACAGAACTGAAAAATGGAGAATAAGAATTAGGGGAGGGAAAAGACAAAATTTTACTATGAAACTGGAATTTCATTTCATTGAAATTAAAAAAGGATAGAAGGGTTGACATTAAAACAAAAGACTTTCAAATATTCGGATCACAACTCTGACAACAACAAAATACAAAAGAGAAGCAAAACAAACTAACAAGACTCATTCCTTATGGGGAAAGGAGTGGCTTCCCAATTGCTTAGATAAACACTTGAGCCCACGAGCTGCACATCGGCATGATTTGTACCTTCACCAACTTGAACCATGTTTACTTCACAGAACAACTGGCTGAGATCCTGAATAACTTCTTCAATGTCTTCATGAGTAAAGGAAGCTTCCATTTTTGGTCCCTGAGGCTTGATAAAGGAATGAGAAATATGGGGAATCGATTGTGGCAGCGCCCAATCAGTCCTTTTGTGGTTCTTAACCTTGTCTCTATTTCTCTTGCTTTGTTTGTATCCGAGGCCAGAGGTGCCTTGGTTCCCTAAAAGAGTAATGTGATCCACAATTCCTTACGAACATAGTCCCAAACCTTTACCAGGTTGATAACCATATTTGAGCATTGTCATTGCTACCATTGAAGAGGAAGAAGAGAGACATGGTTAGATAATAGGGTTTCATTCTCTAAAGCGATTGACTGATACAGCCTCAAAAGACTGGTAAACAACGAAATCACATCCTTCTTTTGCCTCAATGTATGGAATAGAGGGATCTCTGTAGATAGGTAGATCATCTTCCCCATGCACAATGATTTCCTGATGGTTGTGTTCAAACTTAACAACTTGATGCAGAGTTGATGGAACTGCCCGAGCCATGTGGATCCATGGCCTTCCCAATAGAAAATTATAAGATGTGTCCATGTCCATTACTTGGAACTCAATCATAAAGTCTACTGGTCCAATTGTCATGTTTAACTTGATATCATCAATAGTATCCCACCTTGAGCCATTATAAGCTTGAACAAATACATTGTTGGGGTAAATTCTGTCATGGTTAATTTTCATGCTTTGCAGCGTAGAGAGAGGACATATGTCTACCCCTGATCCCCCATCTATCATGACCCTCTTTACATAGTGCCCTTCACGTTTCACTGTAAGAAGCAAAGCTCTGTTGTGTCCAGCTCCCTCCGTGGGCAACTCATCAACAATGAAAGTGATGGTGTTCGACTCAAAAATGTGCTTGGCCATTTTCTCTAACTGATTTACCGTGGTCTCCTTCGATACATGTGCTTCATTCAAAATCTTATTCAACACACTACGATGCTCTTCTAAGTGCAAGAGTAGAGACAACAATGAAATACGTGCCGGGGTTTTCTTTAATTGTTCCACAACAGAGTAATCTGGAACCTTAATCTTTTTTAGAAACTCTTTTGCTTCTTCCTCAGTAACTGCTTTCTTCAATGGTACTTGGATGTTTTGAGTCATCTTCCTTTTTCTTAATTCTTCTGGAGAATAACATCTTATAGAGCGTGTCAACCCTCCTGCTTCATCAACCTCTTCAACAATCTCCTTTCCTCGGTAAACCACAGCGATTTTGTTATAGATTTAAGGGACAGCCTTTGAATCAGTTACCGAAAGTTGTTGGACGGGCTTAACAAAGATAGGTCCTTTCAACTTTGCCAAGCAATTTTGGTCCAGTTGTGTTAATGAAAAACCCTTTGATACATACAACCTCGGCATACCTGCTAGAACTTCAATCCCCTTCGAAACCCTCGGGACACACAAAACTTTGGTATCAAGGTTGACACCTTCCACACTCAAAAATGCAACTAGTTCTAAACTTTTTATCGACTTGTCTTCCTCTCCGATCTTCCTAAAAAACTTTCCCATTTTGCCAAGGAGTTTGTACTCTAGATCATCGCAGATCATACCCACTAAATTGTTTTGAGCTGGAAGTGGATTATTAGTCACATTGGGAGCTTTTTTTATCATTCATCACAACGACCACTCCATGATCGATTAGCTTCTCTATCGCCCCCTTCAAGGTCCAACAATTATCAGTGTTGTGTCAAGGGCCCCTTGAATGATACTCACATCTTTCATTGGCCTTGAAACCTGGGGCAGTTGGATTAAAACGATATGGTGGGATAGACCCAATCACTTTTATCTTTCTTAACTTTTGAAACAAGCTAGAGTATGACTCTCCCAATGGAGTGAATTTCCTTTTCTATCCCTGCTCTTGAGCATAATTTTGCATAGGAGAAGGGTTGTAAGGGACTTGATAAGGTGGTCATTGTGGGCTAAGGTTTCCTTGAGTTGGGGCCCGAAAATGTGGGCGATTGGGAGGATGCACATATGACTGAGCATTGAAGACCATGTATGAAGATGGATGTTGACACCAAATTTTGTCCCTCCTTTCTTTTAATCTATTTCGTTGAGCTTCTAAATTACTAATAAGTCGAATACTTTATAATTCACTATTATTTTTCCATTATCACTATTTCTATCGTAATTATCTATATTACTTTAACTTTTATGATTTTTATGTTTATCATCTTTTTATTATCGTTTTCACTATTTCAAAATTATATTATTTTTTTTATCAATGTTACTATTATTACTTTATTGTCCTCTTCTCTAAAATAGATTGTCGTTGTTTTGTTTCAACTTTCTTACTTACTTAACTATTTTACGTGATATATATTATATTAGTTGCTAAATTTGAAGCTCAAAACAATTAATTTAAGAAAGAAAAAGACTATAAAATTGGGCCTAATTATATTTCAAATCGACCAGATATTCTGCCTCTTATTCAATGATCTGTCCTAAAAACAGGCCTAATTCGCCAGCCCATTTGAAACATATCAGAAAACCTCCTAAACCTATTCTAACTCAGTTGCACTTCTCTCCCAAAAAACATCACTTTCTCATCTTTTCATTTACGTGCAAAGTTCCGTTTAGCTTTGAATTTGGACAGATTTTGGTCTTTCCATTTTGGTGTAACTTCAACTCTTTCTCCTAAAGGATATGTACTGTTGCTTTCCCCTCCCTCATTCTCATCTCTCCTCTTAATTTGGTCAACACAAAAGGCCAAAGAACTTTTGGATTTTGATTCTTTGTGGCAGAGATGACATATTCACAACAACTCTATTTGATCAATATTCAAAATTCAAATCCAAATCCAAAAATCCCGCCCAAATACAAAGCTTTGAACATAAAAAAATTTCTATAAAGTTTCTCATTTTTATGGAGTTAAGGGGGATGACTTCATGGCTGGCTTAAAAAGTCACTCAATAAACTTGAATACTCACAAGAACACTACTTCCTACATTTTGATATCATCTACTACTCTAGTCTCTATTTGCTCGACTTTGTCGGAGGAACGAGAGGAGATCCTTGCCGACAACCCATGTTCACTGCCCCATAAACGGTAACCTCAACTTTTCTTCCTTTATTTTCTTAATTTAAGTTTTTTAATCTGTTTAAAAATCATGTTAGAATTTATTGAAGTATGGGAACCGTGAAGGTTACAGTAGTCCATTTGCTTTGTTTAAATTTTATAAGTAATACATAAGCTCATGCTTCTCTGTAATAGCTTTAGTTTGAAAGTTAGTATTAATTTTAGATATACTATTATGGATCATGCGTACTTAAACTATTATTGCAGCGCATACTTATGTTTAATCATAAAAAGGGAGTTCTAAACTCTTGAATATTCGTTGAAATCTGTCTGCTAAAGGGTTGTTCTTGTCAATTTATTTGTTTTGTTTAATATTGTGTATGTGATTAGATATCGTATCTAAGCTAGTTAATTAGTTCAATATCTCTATTTTGGCTAAGTTTTTGGTTTAAATGTGACTATATTGAATATTGATTCTTGAAAAGTTTGCAGTAGTTTAGTTAAAGTCATCTTTTCATTTCATGATATAACAACCTAT
>JAJOOR010086889.1:0-11799 GCA_036250505.1 Solanum acaule | reverse complement strand
CAACAAATCTATCAATTAATGTCACATAAATTGGGACATGGCAAATAACATATATTATTAAAAAATTAGGTTCAAAATGTACAATAAAATACAATAATAAACAACTTAATATATTAAAGAGACATATAAAAAATGCTTAATATTTAAAATTCTGCGTGTGCTACATAAATTAGAACAAACAGAGTAATAAATATTTTTTTCAAAATTATGTTAAAAAAAGTACTACAAATCACAATAGCTAATAATTTAAAATATTTTTAAAATCATATAAAAATTTCAATAACTTCTCAAATTCCATAATATGACATAAATTAAAATAAAAAAAATATATATATTGGGCCCCGTGCTGGCACGGGGTCCTATATCTAGTTATTGAATATTTTATACATGATTGAAAGCGGAATAACTAAAACTCCCTCCGTTCACTTTTACTTGTTACTTGTTCCTAAAATAGATTTTCATTTTTACTTGTCACTTTTGACATATTATATAGAAGAGTGAAGTGGTAGGACGATCAAGGGTAAAAATGTAATTTCAGTCTAACAAAAATCTATTAAGAATGATAGTAAATAGTTCTAGAAACATCTTTCTATATATGAAGTAAATGATGATCAAAGGTAAAAATGTAACTTCACGCAAATAAAATCTATCAAGAATGATAACAAGAAAACATCTTTAGTTATTGTAATTACTGTTAACTCACTAGTATACATACCCGCGCGTTGCACAGATATTTTAAAATATAATAAGTTTTAAACTTAAAAATAATTAATATGAATATTATTATTATTGAGTAACAAAAGTGCATGTATATAATATTAGGATATAGTTTTTAAAATTTTAAAATAATTTATATAAATAATTAATATATTTTTTATAATATTAATTAGAAAAAATTTAGACATTATAAACGCCACCAACATGCTATTATGAATATAACGCGAAAACATACATGATAATTCATTTCAAATCAATTTTAATTCGAAATTTGAAAGCAATGATATCAAACATTCACGTGGAGAGATTTTATATGATAGAATGAAAATTTTGACATGATAAAATAACGTTGATCAAAATGAAAATCTAAAAATAACACTTTGCAAGTTATCATTGAGCATGTTAAATTGCTAAAGAAATAAGAATTACAACACAAATTAAGCTTGACTATATAAGTTCTCACTAATCTAAATCCTAACTTTTATCAACGTGAATCTCATTCATTTTATTCCATTTGCAAATGTAATTTCTAGTATATTAAGAAAAGACAATAATATTTTTTCATATTTTACCCTCAACATTAAATACTTATTTTCCAAATTATTTCTAAGACATCATTTAATAAGGAACAGTTTGATAAAATACCTATATCATTAATTATTTTCTTAATGGGTATGCCAAGTCAAACTATGACAAGTAAATGTGAAGGAGGAAATACATATAACTAATCCCTACATAAGTAGTACATGCATAAAATAATTCATAAATTCAATGGTATGACAAGTAAACGTGAACGAGGAAATACATATAACTAATCCCCGCATAAGTAGTACATGCATAAAATAATTCATAGATTCACTCATAACTAATTATCCCTATATTATTAATACTCGCATAATTCTAACCAGCTACCAAACGACACGGGTACTCTATATAAGAGAACCACCATCACAACATTACATCAAAATCTCAAAACACTTATTCTCATCTATTTTTTAATAGTAGCTTTTATAAATTAAGGGCATTTGGTCTTGTTTCCATGAGTAGTCATGTCAGTGTAGCATTTGCCACAAATTTCTCTGTTACCAAAAGTGCCTGGAGGAACACATTTGCACCTCATACAACAAGTCCCACAAGCTCTGCTGCATAAATTTGGTCTTGAGTGCCTGCTACATCTCACTTTGCATAGTCCTCCACAATCTGTTTAATTTTTTTTTAAAACAATAATAAATTTAACAGACTCACTAAAACTTTTTGAGTTTTCTTCAGGTGTGTGACTAAGTTTGTAAGCTGGTCAAATTGTGTATTTTGATTTTATTATATTACAAAAAAAGAAAAAAGAAGTAATCACCAAAAATAGTCAAGTGCTTATTGTCATAAGTTGGTCATTCTTAACTTACGGTGATTAGGTTTAAAAGAACTTTTCGTTTAACCAAAATTATTATTTTATCTTTAATATTTCTTCTCATTTTCAAAATTAGCTTACAAAACTACAAACTTTCTCCATTTATATCTTTCCACTTTTTCTTTAAAAGGATACATATAAATTTACAAAATTTGAAAAGGTTCCAAGGGTACTTTAGTCATTTTACAAAAAAAAACAATTTATCTACGTTTTATTATAACAAATAAATGATGATTATCAATTTTACTATTTAATAAATATTTAAGCTGATAATAAGTCATCATTTATTTGGTATAAATCGTACATAATTGATCTTTTTCTATCTATACACAAATAAGTAACGTCTTATTTATAGAATCAATTTCAGCACTTAAAATTTATCAACGTCTAATAATAAAAATAGGCTCTTATTATTTTCTTCTCAATTTAAATAGATTGAGATATTCAAACTTACCCACATAGGGCAAGAGTCTCCTGTTACCTCCTTTCACCACCTAACAAAGATTTGCACAACCAATATGAACAAGAAGAAGGTAAGAGAGAAATTATTCCAGTGGTTATAAACATATCACGTGGAAAGTTGGAACAAAAAAATTATCAAAATTAAGGAAAAGACATTTTCTTTTAGAATAAACTAAAAGGAAATTACGACAAACAAGTTGAAACAACCAGAGTAGCTAATAAAGTAACGATTATCCAAAATCATAAGAGGAAATATCAACTCATTCTCTTGACTAGTGTGAGACACTCTTAACATACTTCTTTTTTACTCTTATTTTTATATAAGTTAATTAGGACAAATAATTTTTGTGATGTTTAGTTTAAGTGTCATTTTGTTTTTGTTAAATGATGGAAAAGGAGTAAAGAAATACCTGAGTTTGGTGGTCTTCAATGTCAATATCAGAAGAGACCTACAAGCAAAGAACATTAATATAATTAGACTAGTACTAGCACAAAAAAAAAATTTAGTTTAACAACAAAATCATATGGGAGTTAGGTGATTAATTAATGGTTCAAATTTTTTACTTGAAGTAGTAGACAGAAGAGGAGGAAGGTGAAAAGAAGAAGCAATCTTGAAGACATTTTATTTTTTTGACTCTGGTATGAGAAGTTATGGGAAAGAGATGTTTTATTTTTGGTCTTTTGCCTAAGTTTTTTTCTTGTAGTTTGTGATGACCACTTTGGGACTCTTTTTTTTTTTGGGTGTAACAAAGTTTGTGCCCAACAATTTATAGGAATCTTGTGATTTAATTGCCCCTAGTTTTACTTTGAATAACAGAACATCAAAGTGGACCAGTCCATCGTGGCATTTTTTTTTCAATCTGTTTTGTAGTTCGATTAATTAATTTTAATTCGCCCGGAAGAATCTTACTTCAAAGTAAAGTGTTTCTTATCAAAAGTGATATTTAAAACTTGAATGAAACCTAATATAGTGTATTTCTTTTTTTTCTTTTATTGTTATTGACATACGTAGGATTAGAATTCGAATGTTTAGATAGAAAATGTTATAGTTGCGGGTTTAATTAATAACATATCATGTTTAAGTACTTTCTCCGTTTTATTTTATGTGAGGTAGTTTGATTCGATACGGAGTTTAAGAAAGAAAGGGAGACTATTATAACTTGTGGTCTAAAATGAATGATATAAATTTGTGTGGCTGTAAATCATTTCATTAAGGATAAAATAGATATTTTATAGTTAAATTGTTACTTAATATAGAAATGTGTCATTCTTTTTGAGACTGACTAAAAAGGAAAATAAGTCACGTAAATTGGAACAAGGAGAGTATTAAATAATAAAATGTGAATACTTTAGGGGATTTTGAAGTATTAACTTAAATTTATTTTAAACATAGAATTGATTGATATGGTATAGAAGTTGTCAAAGTAAGATCATAATCTCCGGTATAAGTTTTTTTGAGCAATCATGGGTAAGAAAGGTATATTTGAGTGTGGAGGAATGAAAAAGTCTTATATGAGTGGTTAATGAGATAGATAGTCTCTTTACGGTTTTGACGAGTCCTCCCATCTTGAGCCAACTTTTGGAGTTAAGCTAGGTTCAAAGTTTATTTATTTACATATAGTATCAGAGTAAGACTCATCTCACCAGATATTAGGCCCCCAAATAAAATTGCTCACACTACATATGTCCATTCATGAGCATGAGCGGGTTGTTAACTAATGAAAAAATCTCACATTAATAGTTAATGAGATGAAACCTTCTCATAAACTAATTTTTGAAATTGAAGTAGATTTAAAGTTCATTTCTTTATATTGAGTTATTTAGATATTTCAAGATATTTTCTAGCCAAAAATGTAACAACAAAAGTTTTTTTTTTTGTTAATCCAAAGTCATCATGAAAGTAATTTTTAAACCAAAATCATAACGAAAGGTAGTTTTGAGCCTATTTCAAATAATAAGAGATATTTTTAACTATTTTCACCATTTGAAATGGAAGGAACATGGGGTACTGATAATGGGAGATGGACAGGAAAAGAGTAAAGATTCTTAAGCAAACACTAATGAATGGAAGTGTAAGAATTAATTAGTCCGTCTCTTCTTTAATTATTACTACTACTTTCTCCGTCTTAAAAAATAATAATTTTGTTATATTATCTTTAAAATATATTTAAATTTAATGTATTGAACTAAGTGATAAATTAGCTCATCTATTATTAATATAATATAGTATAGACAAATAAAAATGAACGAATAGGAGGGAGTATTACTCTTTCATTCATTTTTACTTGTCACGTTTGACTTGACGTACTCATTAAGAAAATAATTAATGATATATGTATTTTACCAAACTATCCATTATTAAATAATGTCTTGAAAAAATTGAAAAATAGCTATTTATTAATGATGGTAAAACATGCAAAAAAAAATTTATTGTCTTTTCTTGATATGTCAAAGTGACAAATAAAAATGAAAATTTATTTTAAGAATAAGTAACAAGTAAAAATGAACGGAGGAAGTATATTATAAGAATATTTCTCTATTTTTTGGCAAATTTAGAAGTTTCACTAGGCTCTAAACTCAATGCAATGGTCCTGGAAACAGGCTTGAGGCAGAGAGTAGACAAACAATGGTGGCATGCCAAAACAAAGATTCAATGTAAAGCTGCTCAATTTAAGAAACTTTACCAAGTGGCCATCACATCTTCTCTGTGGGTTGCAATTGGGAATATTTGCTCCACCCCCAAAATAATAATAATAATAATAATAATTTGAACACAAGGGAATATGAGAGTGTAACATTATTTGACAAGTTTGTTTGATGAATTAGTTATGCTATAAAAAATAACATATTTAGGAAAAAAATAATATGTACGTTGTAAAAATAAAGATGTTATTTTCGATACACTCAAACTGGTTAAGAATTTGATAAATAAGAGAAGAAAGAAGAGCAGAACATGGAAATAAAAAGACGACATTTAAAACCGCTTAGTGATGTAATGTTTGAGCTGGAGCTTCCTCAAAATCTGCACTACTTACTAAAAAAATAAAGGGAACAGTACGTACAAGGAGACAAAAATACAAAAAAATATTATTATACTTTTATTAATTAGGTATTACTTTTACGTTTCAATTTATATGGTGCCAAAATCAATTTCTTGTTTGAGGTTCAAAAGAAAGGAGAGAAATCACTATCGTGATAAATTTTAAATTTAAAATTTTGAATTCGTCTCGAATTTGGGCATATTCATTTGACATGTCATTTAGAGAGGTTAGCCACATTTCATGTTCATCATCTCTGTCCTGGAAACACTCTGTTCAAAGTAATTTTGAAGAGTTATCCACTGAATTCTTAAAAGATTCTGATAACCCCAGCTGGCCAAACTTATCCAGCTAAAATCCATTTTTTTTTTTTTGAAAACTTTACAAGTTCAACGTACAAGATGGTCAATTAAATAAACAATCAGTTTATGAATTGTACGTTCAAAGTGAATTCTCTTTTTCTTTTCTCTTTTAGATTAGGCAGCTGACAGTGGCAAAAGAGGGCACGCAAGGTGATAAATATAAATTTCCATTCAAAGAATTATGGTCTTGGAACAACGATATAGGTCACGAATTCAAGCTGTGAAAATCATCATTAAAACTTTATATTAGAGTAAGTTGTCTATGTCACATCTCTTTAAGGTGCGATCCTGCCTGAACCTTGGCAAATGCAAGGTATTTTATGCACCGAACTTCCCTTTTGAAGAATCCAAATTGTCTCTCAGTGAAGCAATGCAAGGCAATTATACCAACAAGAATCCAGATAAATCTTCCCAGCAAAAAGTAATCAAAATGAATATTTACGTCAAATCAATAAATGATATTCAACACTTAATCAAGGTTATATATCCTCATGTTAATTTTTAACTACTAAAGTGACCTACTGATTTTGATATAAACTTTCTTTATCCTTCTGTTATTTTCTCAAGGGGATGGATAAGCATTAGAGCACAGTACAATTATCAGAATACTTTAGAACAGTTGAATGACAAAACTAAAAGTTAGCTAATTCTGTCCCGCAACAACAAAATAAGCTTAAAAGGCCATAGGGAAAGAAGAACAACTCAAAAGAGTTTCAAACCAGAGAATGAATCTGAAATGGTGAATAGAAGTAATCTCTATGTACTTGCCACTAACGTTATCAGGCAAAAAAAAAGTTTCAGAAAAGGAACATTTTTTATAATATCAGTGTATAACTCAATATCAAAATTTCCACCGTCCCCCGCTCAAAATGATCCCAGTCACAAAAGGGAACTAAGGTGGGACTCTTAAGAATATCATGGTAGGCTGCGATTCTATTCCCCCAGAATAGAAAAGAAAAAATACTCATCTACCTCGCCCCAACCTCAAGAATGTAAGTAGGGAGGAAAATATATCTGATCTACGGAATGTAGTATTTTAGAACATAACAGCAAGCTCCTTCTCAGTCATCTCAAACACATGGTCTCTTGCATCTGTGAGAGCTGTCTGAAATTTGGAATCCATCCGGATATTGTAAGGAACTAAAAATCGCGTAAAACAGCTAAAATAAGAGAATAATATTATCATTTGATGTTACCTGTCCTAATTTGGTGAGGAAGTTACTGGCAAGATTTAAAGATGTGAGTCTAACATCTTCATTTGCCTTAAGTGCTTGAGCGATAGCAAAAGCTCCTTCATCCTGCGTGCAACAGAAACTAAGTTAATACAAGATGATACCTTTATCAAGACAGGTGGTTGTACCTGTACTGGAAAAGAGTTGCATACTCTAATTTCATTGAACCCTAAATTGAGTGTCGTCAAAGATTCATTGACCACTTTTAAACTCCGAGCAAGGCAGATTGCACCCTGAAAAAGGAAATGGTTATGTACTTTGAGGGAAATTAAAGATTGTGGCAGAATAGAAGAACTATAAACTTTGAATGAAACCTCGTCTCTAAGTCCATTGGCTCGCAAGTCTAGAGTTGATATGGTACTATTGTACTTCAACATATCGGCAAAATATCCTGCACCTTTGGCTCCGATCTGGAACAAAATTAAGTGAGCATGCAAAAAGAGATAGTTAAAGAGGGCATACATGAAACAATCCATGCATTACCTGACACCACCCAAGCATGAGATCTTTTACATTTCCATGAAACTTGAGTACCTCTGCTAATGCCATTGCCCCCTCTGGTCCAATGGGGTTGTAACCAAGTTCTAACTGTTCGTGAGAAATTTTAAGTATAATGTATTTAATTTTGTCCAATAAATCAGTAAAAGTAAACATTTTGATGAAACTTACGGAGGTAATGACAGAATTATCTTTCAGAACTTCTGCTATGGCACTAATACCCTTAGCATGTATGTCATTGCCCCCCTGTAAAATTCGCAGAATTCCAGCCATCAGAGCAAATAGAAAATTATGCTCTGATAAGATTAAGAAACCCAACCTCCTCCGTGAACAAAACAAGAAATGTTGAATAAAATAGAAAAGAGGAAACAACTCTTACAAGATCAACGTTAGTTATCGACCGATTCTCCTTCAAAGCTTCTGCAATCTTTTCAGCTCCCTGATGGATATGATGTGAATGGGGAAAAAAAGAAGGAAAAGTCAATGCATATCAAGAGATCGAGTCTGGATCTGCGATGTAAAAACTCAAATGATCCTTATTTATGGTGACAGGTTAAACTTTGTCCTTCAAATATAACTGGATAAAATAAATCCTCCGTCTTTGCAAAAAATGGACACCTTTGGTCCTTCCCAAATTTGACGTCAAATATTAACGGTAGTTTCTCAAGTGAAAAGCATGTGATTTGTGTTCTCTCTTACAACAAAAAGCCTTCGCCTTTAATCTTCAAACACCAAGGAAATCGCATACCAACAAAAAGAAACTGAGTTGTATTGAAGAAGTGGGAAACTTAAGGCTACTGATTACATGTGAAGTTTATTGACACAAATGAAGGCAGTAAATTTTTTTGCGAGCTAACTTAGAGAGTTCTTTCCAAGTTCTTGTGCAGGACTTGTTGCTTGAAGACACTCTGTCAATGTAATCCATAGCCTTAAGTTTCCGGAATGAGTAATCAACATTAGCTAGTTTGGTCTAATCTACCAAGGATATGGTTAAATTCAGTTTGACTTTATGTTTCAATCTGATGTTGCCAGCACATGAGCTCTTCTCCAGCAGAAAGTTAATTGTGCTTCTGAGCAACTATCCTGTCGAATGCAAACCCACCCCCATAAATTTCTGATAAAAAATCCTTCTTTGCAGTCCAAAACCCTTGAACTCTTCACAACAGATTTAACCTTCTGTTACTGAGTCCGTACCAATTTCCTCCAATCATCAACTTTTTTATCTTTCTCCTTCGACCACAAAGCTTTCCTTTTGACTCCAATGAACGCAGTTTAATTATGGTGGATGCAGACAGTTCTACTATAATCCAAGAGGAGCACAGTTAAGGTTTATCACTGTTGAAATATTAACGTTAAAGTTGTGTAGGACTATAAAAGTATTCATTTTTACATAGTTAATATGTCTGTCCATATGCATGCAATTTGAAGGGAAAAATTAAAGCTACCCCTACAGATTTGGGATTATTTGAGTTTTATCTTCCTGAACTGCTGACAAAATTTAAAAAGACCTCAGTTGATCCAACACCATGCAACCCTTCTAATTTTCTTCTGGCAAGAATCCCCAAAGTGATTAAACCTAGTCTCAAAATTATATTCTTTAATGGTAAGTACCATTATAAAATTTCCTAACCATGTGATCTGAGCTTATGATTGGTTTCAAGAACGACTCAGCCATCACCTTCAGCTCTAACCAATCATATTCTTTTTGTTTTCTCTTGACAATCAATCCTCACCCTCTTACCCAAAAATCTTTTCTATCTTATTTTAGTGGTTTCAACTTGACAAAAACTCAAGCTTTCTTATTCTTTGCTTCTGTTACATAAAATAAAACCATAAAATAGATCAAGAGAGTCTAGTGATTGCAGTGAGAAGGACAAGGCTGAGAAGAGTCTTCTACATTACAAAGAAAAAAAACTGTGAAAGTTTTAAGTGGTTCAATTACCTCATCTTTGATGTCATTCATATAGAGATTCAACCACAGTAAGCTTTTGCTTTTTTTGACGTATTCGGCAACATGAAATGCTCCTCTAGCAGTAATTGAATTGTTGGCAAGGTCAAGTAAGACAAGTTTCCCTGCAGACATATGATGGTGACCTTTTAAAAAAGATGCACAAGAAACAACACCAATTTATTTTTAAAGAGAATGGTTAATGATATCCAATAAGCAAACCTTTACGCAAAGATAGGCCAGAGATTAATGCCCGTACTCCTTCATCGCCAACAGAGTTCCCCTGCAAATAAAGTTCCTGCACATAAAGAATCTTTTCAAACACATTTGAATATACAGGTGTATGTTTATGATATACAGTAATATGTAAACAGTAGACCATTCCCATTTTGGGCGGAACAGATCTAGCTTCAACCTCGGATTGTTGGTGAGGAACATTACAAAACCGCCCAAAGAAGTTTAGTAAATAGCATGAGTGCATTTAACACGTAATCCCAGTGTCAGCAGTCACAAAGGAAATTGAAGATTTTGAAAAGAAAAGCTGTTCTATACAATCGAATGGAAACATGCGTAACAACAACAACAACAACATACCCAGTGTAATCCCACAAGTGGGGTTGGGGGTGGGGAGAGTGTACCCAGACCTTACTCATACCTCGTGGAGGTAGAGAGGTTGTTTCCCAAAAAAAAAAAACAAAAAAAGGAAACATGAGTGCAGAAGTTAAATACCAAGAAACAGTCCAATAACACAGAGGCAAGATATCAAGGCTAACAAAAAGCTCAATTATTTGCCAAGTCAAATTACAAGAACAAAAAAAAAGAGCAAAAGGCGAAGGGTCTCAGTGGGACTGTGGGAGGAAGGAATTGATTAGAAATGTACCCTCAAGGACTTATTGCTCTCCAAGCCTTTAGCCAGTGCTGCAGCCCCTAAAGCACCACCATAATTGCCGCTGAACAGTTGGTTAAAGCACATAAATTAAAAAATAAAAGGGAAAATAAAAATTGATATGCCTTTCCTCACAAATTAAAATCCACTTCTTTCCCCCCACCCCCACCCTCCAAACCAATAAAGAAAAAACAAATAATTAACTGCTACATTTGACATACGACAAATGAGGATGGGCACAGAAAGACAGCAGAATAAATTTTGCTTACTTGAGATGCAAGGATTGTAAAGTTTTATTCTCAAGAAGTGATCCACCAAGACCTGAAAATCCCTATTTCCATATCCAAATCAAACATGTTTTCCTTCAAAATTCGAGATAATTAATAACTAGGAAATACAAATTACAAGTTCTGCTTAATAACATACAGAATAGTCAATCAGATTATTGTTTAGTTCAAGAACACGCAAGGTTGAATTTTTTTTCAGCATTTCACCGATGGCTTTGGCTCCCTGCAAATTTCAGACAAACCATTGCAGAGAAATTTAGGCAATAATTTACTAGAAAGCAGAAAATACCATCGTAAGTTAGCAACAGCACTTTAATTAAATGCTAAAGGCATGTTCAAGACCTCATCTCCTAAGCCAGTGCTGTTCAGCTGGAGCTTTTGAATACCAGAGTTATTTGCCAGTATATCACATAGACACTGCAAACATAAATTAACACCAAATAGTCGTCATTGATCCTGAAGTGCCAAGGCGGAGTTGAGAAATACAATACAAAGTATGAGCATAAATACACATGTTAAATTGGTATAACAGTTAAGCAAGTGCAAAGGGAAAGTTAGGATCTGCTGTATTCCAAGAACTCACTGCTTTGGATTTTCACCTATATCATCTGTGCATTACCTTGGCTCCTTCATCCCCAATAGCATTTCCAGATAGGTTAAGAGTCTTTAGAGCAATATTTGATTGCAATATGCCATCAAAGGCCTTCAATCCATCTGCAGTTATTCCATTAGCAGCAAAGTTTACTTCCTCGGCTGTCTGGAAATCACATGAAAGGAAATGCAGTGTACATTGGTAAAGGAACCAAACTTGCCCAAAAACATTATTCCATAAAAAAAGAAGCTAAGATTGTATTGTTACTTGTCTGTATTACAGCATTATGGCTTCATCCTCTTGAGTTAACAAGATGGACCGTAATTAAATAATGATCTACACAGATAAAGAAGGAGGGGGGGGGGGGGGGGG
>JAJOOR010086888.1:0-10228 GCA_036250505.1 Solanum acaule | reverse complement strand
AGTTTTACAAACATATTTACATACTTAACATTAATTTAAAGCAAACAAACATAATTTACATATATTTTTAGGGAAATTACAGGAACCATAAAGACTTACATGACTTAGACGGAGAGAGGTTTCCCTTTCAGGAACCCCGACTGACTCTTACACACTTAAAACAAACTACTTTTTACAAGCTGGATATTACAAGAGGGATTTTTAGGAGTTTTTGGATTGAGTAAGGGAGATGGTTTTTCTGAACATTGGGAAGGGGAATATGTTGTGTATTTTTCTGGTTCTTTTTTCCTTTTTTCTTTTTTAAGTGTGGAGGATTGTCTTTATATTCTAATCTAGATATTATTTCTATTAGGTAATCTAACCTTATATTGTCTTCTTTAGTCCGATTTAGATATTTATATTTGAAATATAAGCTTTTCAAATCTCGTTTTGTTTCTAAATGTGTTATAGTACTACGTACCGGTCTTCTCATTTAAATTATTACTTCCCAAAAACTTCTCGCTCTGATACCAAAAATACAGAAAAAAAATACAGAAAATACAGAAAAGACAGAAAATACAAAAAATACAGGAAAATGGTGAAAATACAGCAAATACAAACAGACTTTAATAAATACAGAGAAAATACAGACAAAAATACAGACAGATTTTAGCAAATAAATATATATATATATATAATTTTTTTAATGAGTCAGCACAGATTAACATGGAACACACATGCAATGCACGTGCCTAGAACTAGTATATATATAAGTGGGGAGAGTCTAAGCCAACAGTTAAATTACTAAAATGTCCTTTAAAAGTAAATTGACTATTTTATTCTTTTATAAGGAAATTAATTCTCTATTTTTTCAACAGAATATTTCTGAAATTAATTATGTATTAAATTTAATACCTTTCATCTACCCTTAGACCTGTACAAATTCTATGAACTTTTTTATTTACAAGTTCAATATTTTATGTCATGTATTTATTTTCTTTACTTTTAGCTTTCACCGGTTTAAACTTATCACATTCTTCTCCAAATCATATACCTTATTTAATATTTCAATGTTACACATTAAAGTTCTTTATTACCCAAAGAGTTAGAAAATTTGAGACGTTATATTAATTGATTTAATTAGCATACACCTAGTTCATCTTGCTAACTGTACAACAACGTAGCTAAATTATTAATGATAAATAATGAATGTAATTAACTCTTTGTCATTTCTTTTCATTCTGTACTCTATTTAAAATCCATATACTTAACATTTGACTAGTCAAGTTCAACTAATTTAATGTTGAAAGCACATGAACAAGCTATTGTTTTAATATGCATAACATTTATAAATTTGGATGAGCACAAATAAGGAGGAGATGACCTAGAGCTACATGCTTATAGAAAATCTCATTTCACCTTATGATGCTCCTGAATTCAACTGTTTTAATGATTTTTCTTTGTTGGAAGAAAAAGGTCAGCATGAAGTTACATATTTATTTTTCATGAGGGTTAAAACATTTCATGTATTGTAATTTATTTATCCTTTCCATATGATATAACATCAAGAATAGTATAAAGTTTGTAAAATAATTTGATTCTTAGGAGATGAAAGCTAGGATTGATAGAAAAAATAGAATCTAGAAATATATATGTAAGTTGAAAGACGATATAGAAGAGAAAGGCAATATAATTGAAGGAGTTGTTTTTTTTTACTGAATGACTAAAGAGCTGCCAGTACAATTCTTTATATGCTATACAACTTGAAGCTAAAAATTAGGAACTACAATCCTAAAACTAGAAAGTTGCCCACATTTAAATTACTTCCTAAAGACTAGGACAAACATAACATATAGGCATTTTATTTTCTAACAAAACTCTAATTTACTAAACTGGATTTTTAAAACTAAACTGAAAGCTTTCAAGCTTCAGTTTAACTTTAGCTTCTTGAACTCATCCATTGTATTGACTCCCATCAACCTCCTCAGCTTTTTGAAAGGGAGAAGCATGAGAGGTTTAGTAAAAATATCTGTCAATCGGTCTTCACTTCGGCAGTACTGCAGCTCTATTGTCCCTTCATTATTGAGATCTCGCAGGAAATAATACTTCACATTGATGTATTTGCTTCTTCCATGTAAAACAAGATTTTTTGATAACTTAATGGCAGAATTGTTGTCGCAGAAAATTGTAGTTGCTCTTTCTTGTTAGAATTGTAGTTCTTCAAGAATTCTCCTCAACCAAACAGCTTGACAAGCACAAGTTGTAGCTGCTACAAATTTCGCTTCAGTAGTCGATAAAGTGACAATTTTTTTCTTTCTGGAAGACCATGAAACAGCCCCTGTACCTAGCACAAAAACATAGCCTGAAGTGCTCTTTCTATTGTCTTGATCTCCTGCATAATCTCTATCAGCAAAACCAATCAAAACAGATTTTTCACCCTTCTTCTAGAACAAACCAAAATCCTTAGTTCCTTGTAAGTAGCGAAGGATTCTCTTGGCAGCTAGCAAGTGACTTTCTGCGGGGCTCTCCATATACCTGCTTTTAAGACTTACAACATACATGATGTCGGGCCTTGTAGAAGTAAGATACATCAAACTACCTACAATTTGCCAGTAGAGTGTGTTGTCTACAATATCTCCTCTTCCAACTTTGTTTAGCTTCAAACCAAACTCAGTTGGAGTATCGGCGGGATTGAAATTCTTCATCTTGAATCGATCTAAAAGTTCCTGCACATATTTCTTTTGGGAAACAAATATCCCATCAACAGATTGCACTACTTCTAAACCAAGAAAATAATGCATCATACCAAGATCAGACATCTCAAATTCATTCATCATAGATCTCTTAAAATAAAAAAACATGACACTATCATTCCCAGTAAGTATAAGATCATCAACATATAAACACACTATGAGCATTTTTCCAGATTCTCCAATTTTAACAAAAAGAGAGTGTCCATATGGACATTTCTGGAAACCAAATTTTAGAAAGTAAGCCTCAATGCGACTATACCTAGCTCGCGGAGCTTGTTTTAGTCCATAAATAACCTTTTTCAACTTGTATACCTTATGCTCATCTCCAATTTTTATGTAACCAGAAGGTTGCTCGATAAATACCTCTTCCTCCAAGTATCCATTTAGGAAAGCTGATTTGACATCCAACTGAAAGATAGGCCATAAATTTTGTGCCACCACATCAATTATCATTCTGATGGTGTCATGCCTTGCAACTGGAGCAAAGACTTCTCTGTAGTCCACACTATGTTCCTGCTTGTATCCCTTAGCCACCAATCGCGCCTTATACTTGTCTATTTCACCATTTTCTTTGAGTTTCGTCTTATAGACCCACTTGAGACCTATGGATTTGTGCCCCTTCAGAAGATCTGATAACTCCCAGGTGCTATTTCTTTTGATAGCATCAATCTCATCATCCATAGCATTCCTCCATTTTTCCTCTTTGACGGCATTCTCAAAAGTTGTAGGATCGCAATCTGCAAACAATGCAAAGTTGGAAACATCTTCATTAACATTAATTCCTCCTACTTCATAATCCATCATCCATGCGGGCCTTCGACGAGCACGAAGAAGAGGCTGATCTGCTACATCAGTTTCTTTCAAAACTGATGGTGAAGTTTCAGCAGCTGCTTGAGTAAAAGTTTCAGAAATTTCGGGTACTGCAACTTTTTCTTCGGCTTCATTATTAATTAAGATTGGAGTAGATTGTTGTATATTCCAATTCCAAGTGCTCTCTTTCTCAAAGATGACATCTCTGCTAGTCACAACCTTTTTTGTTAATGGATTGAACAACTTGTACGCCTTGGATGCATCGCTAACACCAAGAAAAACACATTTCTCACATCTTTCATCAAGTTTCTTTCTTTTTGCTTCTGGAACATGTGCATAAGCAATGGAACCCAAAACTTTAAAGTGATCTACTGCCGGTTTCCTTCCACTCCAAGCTTCCTCAGGTGTCATATCTCGAAGAGCAAAAGTGGGACTTCTGTTCAAGATGTGAATGCTTTAATTTACTGCTTCAGGCGAAAATATTTACTTCGGAACTCTTCCTTGAGTCAGCAAGATATGAACCATATTGAGAATGGTTCTATTCTTTCTCTCTTCCACACCATTTTGTTGTGGTGTATATGCTCTTGTGAGCTCTTTACGAATGTCATGAGTCTCACAGAAAACATCAAATACCTTAGAGCAATATTCTCCTCCGCTATCTGAAGGTTCTTAATGGTCCTTCCAGTCTCATTCTCCACACGAGCTTTGAAGCTTTTAAATATATTAAAAGCCTCTGACTTTTCTTGCAGAATATACACCCAAGTCTTTCTGGAATAATCATCAGTAAAGGTAATAAAATACCTTTTACCTCCATTCTAGATTGGTGTTATTGGCCCACAAATATCTGAGTGTACCAGCCCCAATACCTCTTTGGCTCTCCATGAGTTACTTTTGGGAAACTGAGAACAATGTTGTTTGCCAACAACACATTCTTCACAAACTTGGGAGGGAACAACAATTTCAAGAAGCCCCGTCACCATCCTCTTCCTTTGAAGGATCTTCAAGCCACCAAAGTTCAAGTGACCATATCGAAAATACCACAACCATGAAGGGTTTTTCACTTCCACCATAGAGCAAGATTGAACATTTTCAATCTTCGAAGGGAACAACCTATTTTGACTCATTTTCACAATAGCAATAATTCCTTTGGAAGGATCAGAAATTTCACATGTATCATTCCTTAAGGTGATCACATATCCTTTTTCTAACAGTTGACCGGCACTTAACAAATTGCTTTTCAAAGTAGGAACATAGAACACATTAGATATCATTTCCACACACCCATTTTTTGTTCTAATGTTGATATTACCCTTTCCCATCATATTCACTATTGAAAGATCACCAAAACTAGCTTTCGATCGAAGTTTTCATTTAAATCAGTAAAAGAAGACTTACTTCCAGTCATGTGGTTACTGCAGCCAGAATCTGATGTACCGTGAGTTTATGGTATTTTTTGATACATTTCACTTAAGAGTTGTGTGTATGTAGGGCTATTTTGTATTAGTTTATATGTGTTTTTTCTCATGTTTGCAGGGAATAGGTTCAGGCGCGGAAACTTGAAGACACAACTAAAAGAAGTGCAGAAAAAGGCATCTACATAGGTAACTTACGGATCGTAGGTCCAGTTATGCCCCGTAGATGATAGTTGTAGAAGGGCAGGAAAGGCATTCCTGAAGATCAGGGAATTCTTGACCAAGTGTGGAACCACGGTTGTGACTTACGGACTGTAGATTAATCTACGGACCGTACTGTTGCTCCGTCAAATCACTCAGAGATTGGTTCCAGTACCTGATGCTGAAAAAATTGAAGTGTGGCATTACGGAGAAGAGTTACGAACCATAGATAGACTTACGATCCATATTGTTGAATCGTCGATTGCGACATAGATTTTGCAGATTGAAAAATTGCCCAAGTCCTGAGCCACGAAAGGGACCTACGAACAGTATATAGACTTACAGACCGTAGGTCAATGTCGTAGATTGAAGACGTGTCCTGTAAACTTTATTTCCTTATTTCGTTTCCTTTTTAGTTAGGACTTATTTTCCTATAAATAGGGTATGTAAACCTCATCTTGGGGGTTAGACTTTATTACTTTTATTCTAGTTCTTGACTTGAGAGATTAACATGCAATTTTAGCAAATTCTTAATCTCCTAAGTTTGTTTCGAAGATTTTGGTATTGAAATTCAAGTTGGAAGTCTGGGTTTATTATTCTTCTTAGGTAAGTTCATGACTTCTTCTAAAACTATGAATCCTATTTTTGCTAATATGTGTAACTAAATCCACAACTAGGGTTGTGGGAACCATGAGCGATTAACAAAGTATGAACAGTAAGTAAGCAATTCTTGAATAGTGTTGTTGCATGCATTGATAATTATTTCGTTTAGAAGTCTTTTTAATGAGTGCATGCGTTAGAACTCGCCTTGTTGCTACTTGCCGGACCAAGTAGGTAGTTAATAAGAAAAGAATTATCAACATAGATTTAGTGTGATACTATCTAATAGAATTAATGTCAATTGGTGCAAGGGTGAAAATCTAAGCCACACATCGATGTGACGTCTAATAGGAGGTAATGGTAAGGGTTAGTAAATTATACACACGTAGCCGAACCAAGGTGCGGGGTGAAATTCTCTAGATGCCAGACCAAGGATTTAGAGATACATAACTTATCGCTTTGCATGTAATACACTAGGAAGGGATTGCTATTACTAGGATTACGGAGTTATGAGCTTATAGGGAACACGTACTCCCTAGTTTCTTTCTCAATTTGATAAAAACAAAAGTTTAAATCTTGCTTACTAATTACTTTCATAACTTCCAAATTTGTTACACAAATCCCCCCCTTTTACTTATTTGTCTCGAAAATACATTTGCTAAACGAATATAATCATTATTGAACATAAGTCTAAACCATATTCCTTGTGGGATCGACCCCAACCTACAAGTTGGGTTCTTTAAGTGATAATTATCGCTTATGCTTCTGAAAAGAGGTGTAATTTAAGCGTATCAAATTTTGGCGCCGCTGCCGGGGAATAAGGCTTTTAGATTAATTTTAATTGCATTATTGAACTTTAGTCAAATATTTCCTAATTTTACTGTTTCTTTTGTTTTTGTCTCTCTCAGGGTCTTACTCTAGTGGCCAAGTACATGGAACCAAGGCGAACCACTTACTCTCTACGATCCCGAACTGAATAGAACTTTGCGGAGAATGAATAATCAAGGAGTTCCAGTTAACCCTATCGGGGGAGAGTTAGGTGATGGTGTTGGATTGCAACCTCCGAGGGTAATTGATGCGAATAATCAGGCTCTAGTAGAGAATAGATTGGGAGATGCACTGAGGGCACATGAACCACGTCTGCATGAAAATTTCAGGGTCAACCTTAATATTGTCGATTCTGATGGACCTCTTGTCCTACCGCCTCTACCTCAGAGGCATACATTTGTAGTGATCAGTAGCTTGATGCAGATGCTTACGGCGAGGGGCTAGTTTGCAGGGTTGCCAGCGGATGATTCGCATGCTCACATAACCAAACTTAATCATGTCTGTAAAAGTTGTATAGGTCAACCGTATTGGGATATGGACGTCATTGGGTTACGTGTGTTCCCTCTATCATTGACAGGAGATGCTGTTGTGTGGTTCAATTAACTCCCTTACAACTCAATCTATACATGGGAACAGTTGAAAGAGGCGTTTTTAGCAAGATTCTTTCCAGTTTCCAAGAAATTGAACAAGAAGGATAAACTCAACAACTTTGTAGCATTACCTGGAGAGTCTGTGAGTAGTTCTTAGGATAGGTTCACTGCCTTCATGAGGGGTGTCCTGAATCATCGTATTGATGATGAGTCGCTGAATGAGTACTTCTACCAAGGACAGGATGATAATGGTAAGGCAGTGCTCGATACTATTGTGGGAGGTTCGTACGTGAATGCACTTTTGCACAAATTGCAGAGAAAATGGAGAAGATATCTCGAAATAATAAATCTTGGAGCATTAGAAATTCAGACACTGGGAGGAGCACATTTGTCGTTCAAGCTGCAAACAACCAACCCACATATGAGATTCGCGAGGAAATGGCACAGATGAGAACTGAACTAGGGTTGGTGTTAAATCATGTGACAGGAGGAGCAGAGAAGGTAAATGCTGTGAACTATTTGACTAGAACTCCACCACCGGCAGAGGAGTATTATTTTGAAGAGGATGTGTATGCGGTAAATGAGCAGACGGGGGGTTTCCGACCAAACGCCCAAGGTTCCAGCACGGATAATTGGTGCCAAGGTCAAGGAAACCAAGGTCGAAACTATGGCAATTACAACCACGAGGGTCAATATGTCCGGGATGGGAACTACAATCACGATAACAATTACAACTGGAACAACTATGGCAATAGAAACGATTGGGCTGGACCTTATGTTCCTCCTCAAAATTGCGATTATGCTCCTAGGGAAACTGGAGGTAATATGTCACGTATTGAGGATATGATGCAGAAAATGATAAGGAGGTTTGACGCGACCGATGAGAATGTGAAGAAGATGCGAAATGAGTTGTCCGGAATTGGCCAGAAAGTTGATGCCCATGCAGTGTCAATAAAGTAGCTTCAGCAGCACTTTAGTCAGTTGTCTTCTATCGTGAATACACACCAGCCAGGCACATTGCCCAGTAACACCATCCAGAATCCAAAGAATGATGGGCATGTATGGAAATCATGACTCGCGGAGGAAAGCATGCTATTGAAGTGGTAGAAAAAGGTGATGATGAGATTGAGGTGACTGGAGAGTCCAAGAATGCTACAGAGAAAGAAACGGAGAAAACCCAAAAGGTCATCCCCATGCCAAGACCTCCACCTCCTTTCCCACAAAGGTTAGTGAAGAAGGCTGAAGAAGGAAAGTACTGCAGGTTCATAACTATGTTGAAATAGCTTTCCATCAATGTCCCTTTAATAGAAGCTTTGGAACAAATGCATGGGTATGCAAAGTTCATGAAGGACTTGGTGACCAAAAAGAGGGGGTTGTCAGTTTTGAGAATGGTGAGAGGTTGCAGCATTGTAGTGCCATTTATACGAGGTCACTGATACAAAAGAAAGAGGATCCTGGAGCTTTCACTATTCCATGCACCATCGGTAAGATGCACTTTGCAAAAGCTTTGTGTGATTTGGGTGCCAGCATTAACTTGATGCCATTGTCGATTTATAAGAAGTTGGGTTTAGGAGCTCCAAAACCAACTGCGATGGGTTTATTTATGGCTGATAGAACTGTGAAGAAGCCCATTAGAGTACTTCAAGATGTCCTTGTGAAAGTGGGGCCATTTATTTTTCCGGCAGACCTTGTTATACTTGATTGCGAGGTTGACTTTGTGGTCCCATCATCTTAGGGATACCGTTCCTTGCTACTGGGCGTGCCTTAGTCGATATGGAGAGAGGGTAGATGAAGTTCCAACTAAATAAGGAGGAGGTGACCTTTAACGTCTGTAAGTCTATGAAGCAAGCCAGTGGTCTTAAATCGGTATCGGTGGTGAGTCACACTTTCGAAAAAGGTACTGAACTGTTTAGTAAGGAGAATTTAGGTGTAGCCTTGTACACGGAGAAGAAGCGCCATGCTCAAAAGAGAAAAACGTAAACTAGCTCCTGGTGATCTGGTGTTGTTGTATAAATCAAGGTTGTGCTGTTTTCCGGGCAGATCTAAGTCCTAGTGGATTGGACCATTCAGAATGACCTAAGTGTCCCCACATGGAGTGGTTGGGCTCGAGAAAATGAATGGGACAAGGTTCAAAGCCGACCAACGGAGGATAAAAACCTACATGGGAAATTCTGAGAGTGTAAATGCAATGATAAAGGCATGGCATCTTGATGAAGTCTGAGTAATCAAGGGGTATGCATCGTGCCGTAACGTTAAATCAAGCGCTGCTTGGGAGGCAACCCAAGATGTACAATCTAGCCAACTATAGGTTTTGTTTTGCGTCTGATGTGAGGTCAAAATACATATTTTTAATCATTATTTGCCTCACATTTAGTATTTATATTTGTCCTTTATGAGCATAAATTTTATGGATTGTGCTAAATTGTGTATTTTATTTGTAGGATTAAATTGATGGAAAATTGGAGATGTTTGGAGCTAAAACGAATTAAAGATGGAAAGTTGAAGAAGGAAATCAAGCAGGCAACTTAATGGAAATAAGTTAATATAATATTAATATAATTTATATGCAAATAAGGAAAGAAAAACTTACCTGCTGGTCCACGTATCAGGCAGCAACATCAAAAGAAGTTACACGCACAAACTTGGAAGCTACACGCGGAGAAAAAGGAATCCAATTCCTTTCGGGTTTTGATTTCCTAATTTGTTTGGACTCAATTATTTTATTTAGGGTTTCCTACATCTATAAATAGGGCATGGAAATAATTATTAGCGGAGGCCAAGAACCAAGATACAAGACACAATATAAATTTTCTTCTAGCTTAGGAACTTTGGAAGAGCCGCCGTGGAGGCCGGAGAATTGTGGTTTATTCTTTCTTCTCCTTTATTATTTATTTGTATTCGTGATTAATAAAAGATAAGTTAGCTATTGTTCTTAACTTTTTTATGATTAACACAAGCATATTTATTTTAATAAATTTTGATTGTGTTTTTGAGATAATGAGTAGCTAACTTTCATAACTAGGGTTGTGAGAACTATAAGCGATTAACAAAGTAT
>JAJOOR010086885.1:0-20868 GCA_036250505.1 Solanum acaule | reverse complement strand
CTCTTCACTTGAATTTTCGTTGCTATTTTCATCACTTTTTTCTTCACCTGATAGGTCACTGTTATTCTTACTATTTTTTTCCATTTCACTAGATTGATTGTCGCTACTTTGATCACTTTTTTCTTCTCCAGATGGTTGTCCACCGATACTTTGAAGTGTTGTGGTACCTCTTTTTCTAGCAGCAGTTAAGCTCTCAGCATTTTCTTTAGCATTTGGATTGGATGAAGATGTTCCAGTTCTCTTCCTCTTATATTGAAGCATTATAACTACACTAAAATAGTTAAAAGTTAGTAAATAGTAAGAAATTAACTGAATAGGATCAACAGAAAAGGAGCAATAGTGGTACATTATAGATTTACCTTGTATTAGAAGCTACTGATTGAAAAGAAAAACACAACAAACTCAAAAAAGATTTGATGATTTTGAAGATGAAGAAGAAATTTTTTTTTTTGAAAAAAAAAAGTCCCGTTCTTGGATTCCAACGTTCCCCTGTAACTTCAGTTTTAAAAAGAAAATTGAATAAGTTAAAAGGTTTTTTCCATTCTTAATATGCTTCACAATTTAAAATAAAGTCTCCTAAGTTTTAAAAATACTAATTTGATCCAATATATTAATTAAGAGTTAAATTAAATTGAGGAAGAGATGAAAATGCCCCACTTGTCCCTTTTTTTTAATTGGAGACTTGTGAGGCATTCTTACCTCATTTTTCCCACTTGGATTGTTTAAATTGATACAAAAAAATCTATCTGTCAAAATCATAACCCCACAGAAAATGCCCCCGGCGACCCCTCAATCCACCGCCGCCACCACCGCCGCCGCCGCTTCTACCGCCAATCACCGCCCAGGAAACTCCAATTCTAACCTAAACCCTAACAAAATTGACCTAAAAAACCCTAACAATTTCAACAGAGCAACCAATTCGCGTATCTCTTCCGTAGACACCGATATGCCCGACCCGAATTCCTCGACCGGGAATACTGCTGCCCGTCCCTCTTCTTCGAATGCCTTAACGCCGATCAAAATTGACGGATGGGAGGAGGATGCTGTTCTGTCCCAATCCAAGCATTTGCATCGAGTGGAAGTTTACAAAAGGAGGAATCGACGGAGTAAGCAACTCCAGCGTATATACAGAGATTGTTACTGGTCGTTAATGGAGGAAGTCAAGCTCAAGCATAGAGAGTATTGCTGGAAGTTTGGAATGAGTGCTTTTCAGGAAGATGAGGATAAGAATAATAAGGATGGTACTCTAGGAACTGGAGAGAACAACGGGAATGCGGTTACCAGTAATACTTGTGGGGTTCATGGCTGTAAGTCGAAGGCAATGGCGCTTACGAGGTTCTGTCATATGCATATATTGTCAGATTCCAAGCAGAAGCTGTACAAGGCTTGCAGTTTTGCCATCAAAAGGTATTTTTCTTTTCTTCACATTTCATACATTTATGTCTTAGTATTTTGCACAGTTCTAAGCTTTATGAAGAAATATATCTTTTCATATGTCTGTGACTCTCAATTCGATATGATTATCCTGCCTTAGAATATCCAGCACTACATGTTATTACCCTTGCTATTAGGTTATCCTGATTCCTGAGTAAGTTACTATGCAAAATCTGCAGACAGTGGAAAAAGTAGTATCTTGTGTGGGTATGCACGCGTGAACTATCTTGCTTGGAGTGTAATTTGTGTCTCAAAGATGTGTCCTTTCTGAATTGTTTCTGAAGCAGAATGTATATGCTCGCGCCCAATTTGTTTATTGTTTGGTATAAAGCTGGTTATTTTGCTAACATATAACAAAAAGATCTCATCTTTTTTCCTCAAAAGGAACTTTGCCAATTAGCTTCAAGTTTTTGTTGTTCTTTTTTTCCTTTTCCTATTTTGTTAAGATTCTTTAGTTTTTCTGGAATCTTTTGTGAGGATTTCCTGATAAATTTTACCCTTGTGCAACGATTGCTCTTGTACCTAGCAAGCAGAACATGTGTGTGTAAGAGAGTATGGCTCTGGAAGGCTGTAAGCTAAAGTAAAAGCAGTTTAGGTAGTTGGATTCACTTATGTTCTGATAGCCTTTACGGGTAAGATTAGGTCGTATGGTGTGTGTATATCATTTTAATGTTTTATGATCATTGGACTTCACTTCCCCAGCAACTATGCTTTGTTTTGAATTGTACCCTGCAACTTTTAACTTTCTAACCTCATGGTATAGTGCCTGTGGGATCTAGTTCTGATTCCTACAGTTTATCTTTTCCTGCTCTTCAGAATTACGAAACTACCTTCTTGTTATTCATTTTGTTCCAGCCCATGTATGCTTAAACCTTCCCCAAGATATTAACCATCAATATTTCCGCCAAGTTCAATGCCTAAATCTGGCTTTGTATTGAATCCTAAAAGGTGCTGTAAATCCCCGTACTTTGTAGTAAGTAAAGAAAAAACTTCCAACTGTGGTGATTGTTATTTTTTGTTAATTAAGAAATCTGTTGTTTCCAGCTCCGAAGCTCAGGGATAATGACTCTTCCTCTGTCCTGCTCTGCTTAAATGCAAAACTTTGTTAACTAGCCAACATTTGAATTCCCCACGTACATCTAAGAGACATTCTGCTGTGTGCTACCTCTGCTGTTGAACCAAAAAACCCACTAGAACCTTCTTTGTTTCGTGTACTACCATTTATCCAAAAAAAGAACTTTCTCCCAGTGAGAAGGCATTTGACTTTCCAATTGAGAAGTCTAATTACCAGTTCATATCCGTTAATCATCACCATAGTTATAACTTTATGGATGCACCTTTTTCTCAAAATAAAAATTGTACATAGGTACCTAATACAGCTTATCTTATCCTCCCTCTACTTCTGTTTCCTTCCACTTCTTCATTCAAGCTGGATTCTAGTTTTTTCAACTCGTTTTTCCCAATTCCTCTGCTCTTTGGGGTAGAAACTGGCTTACCAGGCCCCTTCTTATCTAGTTGTGATTTCCTCTCATCAATCTTCATCAACAATTCTATGGTTTCTTTTTCAAACCCTTCGAAAGCCACCCCGTATGTATTACTCAACTATAAGATATGTGAATTAACCCAGTTTAATGTTTCTGTCTTGATATCTTCTTGAGAAATTGGGAGCTGAATATTGACTGGTTCAGCCTCATGAATCTGGTGCAACTGCATTTTTTGTTCTGTCTCTTGTGTGTCATTGACTATTATGATATCAGATTCCTCTCCTTCCTTTTTGTGGTCAATTTTCGTGACTTTGTATCAGGAATCTTTGTCTGGGTGTTTAAGAGGTTTCTTTCTCCCCCTTCCTTTTGCATCATCATAGTATCCTCCACCTCAACTGCTATTTCCCAGTTCCTGAAAGCTTGTAGAAACTTTGATGCCAAGTCCTTAAGTTCTAAAAAACCTTTATTCCCCTCCACGTACCTCTCACTATAAAGTTCTTGGGCTTTTTAATATTCCCAGCTGGGCTTGGGTTTTTTAGAGGTTGAGTAGGTTTTAGGCCTGGATTTAAATTGAGCAAAGGCTGACCTATATTTGTCTTTGGAGTTGGACCCATAGTGGGGCCTGAACCTACGACGTTTGCTGGCTCCCACGTGGTTTCCTACTGACCTCTCCACCAGCCCTTGTATTACCCTCTGGGTAGATCCTCGAAGTCGGTTGGGTAAAAGGGTTTTCCTTTCGTTCTTCCCCAATGGAGTACCTCGTCGTCGTCTCTGTCCATAGCTGCACGGAGTATGAGATTCCGGCATTCAACACAGTCACCTCCTTCGGAGTCCTCGACCCGTCACCTTCAACTTTAATTCTAGCCCATTTAAGGTGATTTCTTAGTAGCGTCTCTTCCTCAGCTTCAACCCAACCCCCACAGAAATAACCAATGGCTTTAGAAGTCGTCTTCGACCATAGATGCAGTGGAAGACCTACGATCCTGATCCAGGTCAAACTTGGTCTGTTCCATTATCGTTGGGGTCCACCAACCCAGTTGGATCTTTGAGTTGTTCCAAATCCAATCCCCTGTAATCAGCTGTTCCACCGTGACTCTTGTTGCAAACTCGAACAAAATCTTTCCGTCCCCCATCTCGTAAATATTCAAGCCATGAGTTTGTCTCCAGATCTTATTGGCCCATCCTCTCACCTCCGGCTGAGTGGCTACCCTCATATTCCTCTCTTCAAAATTTCCCACTAGGCTTCTCTGTAGGACTTCGTTTTGTGTGTTTGAGGTGTCATTAATGTTGATGATTTCCTTCTCCTTCATTAAAGTTGTTGTAGCATTAACTCCCTCCTCTTTCCTATTTGACCATTTAAGCTCCTCAGTGTTTGGAAACTTCGCCAATCCCTTTCTCAGTGTTTCCGTTGGTTCAAGTTTGATTTGGTAGGTTTGAAACTAACTCCTCTTTTTGGTGCGTGGTTTTCCATCGTTTGGCATCTCCTTTCTTTTGCTCTTGAGTAGTGTATCCCTTTCTCATTAATTCTTTTGATTATAGTAGTTGGGTAAAATATCTGGCCCAGGCTGACATTTAGTTCTTTTAAAAAAGAAGGAATTTGGCACAGGTCATTTCCTACTTGGAAAACATGTAGCCCATCAATGGTTTTTGAGTTCTGGCCAGTACTTTGAAATGTTTCTGGTCCATTTGAGGTGATCTATATTTGTCAATTCTACTGATTTTGCCAATTGCTTCTTGCCTGCTGCACTCCTGTCCCACACCCATCAAAGTTTATGCAAATCCTAGTGTTCGTCCCGGTGGTATTACTGTAACTATCTTTTAGAACTCCTATATTATCAACTTTAAGAAGTTTCTACAATTATTTTGTTTGCTCGGGATCCAGTCTATGAAAATCCACACTATTAAGTTGTGGTTGCATAGAATAGATTTTCACCAAGACTTTCACTAAATCTTAATTGTTTCTTTTTCCAAAATAGATTGTCGTGAAGTTATGACATTTTTACTATATTAAAACAAAAAAATACCATGGTCAACTTTTGAGTTCACTGATCTGATTTGTGCTTTCATATAGGATAATGTAAAAAAATCTTATTAAAAACAGAGAACTTCCATATACAAATAGTATACTAGAAAATAGAGAGGCTACATAAAGAATAATTCTCTATGGAAAAAACACAGAATCTTCTGCACTAATAGCAACCTTGTGGGTGCACCAAATGCTTAACTTAAAATAAAATTCTACTTTTCAAATGTATAAAGTCATTCTAGCCTCCAGAGCTTAACATTTAAAGTGTGGGTTAGACACATCAAAGATCCAAACCCTGTTATTTAAGTTGGGAAGTGTAGAGGCGAGTTCATACTCCCACAGTTTCGAACCCGTGTGCCAACTGGAGTTGGATAGAAGTCACGAGAGATTTCTCTGATGTATAAAAAAGTCTTTGAAGTTATTCTTTGTTCTTTTAGAAAGTTCTGTTTCTCTCCCTTCATAGACCACACGAGAGCTAGATGAGCATCTTCTCATGCCCTACATCTTTTCTTTCTTCTTCTGAAGGCCGAGCTGTGTAGTACATTTTCACTTTGCCCAACATTGTCCACTGTACTCCAAACCAGTGTACATGACATGTACCACAGTGGGGTTGCCACGCGACAATGCAACAGAAGTTAGTCCACATCTTCGCCCAAGCATTTGGACACAAAGCACTGCCTAACATATGTGAGCCTCCTCTTTCTCAAGTTCTCAGCTGTCAGTGTTGTTCACCTTTCTAACAGCCAAGATAAAACACATGTTAAGAATCCAGATCCACAAGTGCAGGAACCGCGAGTTCTGTCTTAGAAAAAATATGATAGTATGGCCCCCAAGGCCTAGCTCGAGTGGCAAAAGGTGGAGGATTTGTGGCTTAGGTCGTAGGTTCAAGCCCCCACACCATGCAAAGTGAAGCCTGGTATTTAAGTGGAGAGGGGCGGGCCCATTATCCACCGAGTTTAGAAGGCTGTGATTGGTCCAAAGGGCCGGTCACAGACGGATTTCTCGGTTATAAAATAAAATAAAATATGATAGTACGAATTTGTTGAGTACAATCCACCTCTCCTCAAACCCAACTTGATGAGTGCTGGCTAGCATATGTTCTCTTCTGCTTGTAGAGCATTTCAATTGAAATTTGTCTACCTCTCAGCCTTGTAGGTTCTTCTGAGCATCAAAATCCGGATGTACTTGTCCATCTTGTGTCCTACATATCTACTGACGACATCTCATCTCTCTCGCTCAATACTTTATATATGTCGTAGAAAATGATCCACAAGGTGTTTTATTCAACTACTTGTGACCCCAAAAACTTATAAAAATCGATTCTGCTGTCATCCCGTTTGTGTAGCACTGCCACTTAAGTCTTTGCACCCCAGGATGTTTCTTCATAGTGTACAACTGTGAGGATTGGTGTTTCTCCATAGTCCTCGACCGAAGAGTTACATGATGTTTCAAGTCCTCCATGACCCATTCATAGCTCATGCTTTTACGTGATTCACAACCCTCCATAAAGCCTGCTCTTTGCCTTGAATCTCCATAATTTCCTAGTAGTGCTTTGTTGAATATCCTCAAGTCTTTCAATGCAAGTCCTCTGAATGTTCTCAAGTCTTTGTAAACTTTTGAGTGCCCTAGCGCCTTCAGTTGTCATTAAATTTCTTTTTAGTTTGAAGTGAACCCCTCCCAATTATCTCATTCTTCTCGCAAAAAAATAAATAAATTTGAACTACCTGGCCGTCATCACTTCTTGCTGAAGTTACCAGACGACTCCCAAAACCATTATTCAACTTTTTGGACTTCAGATTTTCCTCAATATTCTCAGTATGTAGTATGCCTCTCATTATACTTTCATCATCTTGTTCTTCTAAACACTTCTTATTGCACTTGGAACAGGATAACCCACAGTTATAGATATATGCAGCAGGAATCTGATGCTTTAGAGTCACGATTAGGTGTAGAAGTACTCATTTCACTTGCTAGCTTCTGTAGTTGAAGACTATTAGATTCGCCTTTTAAAAACAAATCCAAGTGACAGGTGTAAACATGTTTACCCCGGAGAATCATACTAAACTTTACTATGTACAAGCAATGGTATTTACTAGAAAACTGGAGCTAGGCCTGTAACAGTGCTCTCGCTCTCCTTCAATACGTAGACCACTGTGGGTGAGCGGCCTGTTGTTGGGTTGCTTGCATTGAGGCAAGGTGCTTCAGTGTGCTAGTCTTGTTGCTATGGGTGACCGACATAATCTATTTGCTGAAATGGCTCTTAATTGTGTGGTGTCTGCTGGCTGGTAAGTTGGTCCATCAGTGAGGCACTGGTGTTAATGGTGGGGGCACAGGTACATTAGGAACATGTGGTGCTCTAATGTTTTGGTTGCTTGCACACTGAGGCATGACCAAAGGTGCACTTGTGTTATGAGTCATGGAGTATAGTAGGACAACAGGCTGTGACAGTCCTCTTTTCTTGTATATAGTCTTTACGTGTAATGTATATTCTTTGTTTCACTTGGTTTAGTTTTGGCATCCAGTTCCATGAGCAGCCTTTTCACTCAAATTGTTTGTTCTTCTCCTAGTAGCTAACTTGCAATGTTTTGCTGTAATCACTGACTGCATCTGGATGCATTCTTGTTTCTTTCATTTCATAAAAGTAACTGCTGATGCTGTGATTTTCATGAGTTCAGATTTTGTGGATCCTAATCGCAAAGCATTGGGAGATATCTTATTACTAGTTAGAGTTAAGATAGTATTACTTATCGATCAAGCTTCGTTGCTTTATTTTGCAGTTCGCCAACAGGGCCCATACTTTGTGGGAAGCCAATATTGAGGTCTGCTGTTCCTTCCTACTGCTCTCTTCATTCTCAGAAGGCTGAAAAGCACGTGGCACGGGCTTTAAAGAAGGCAGGACTTAATGCCTCTAACACAAGTAAAATAGTCCCCAAGTTTCATGTTATAGTTGCGGAATGTGTTAGCCAGATCCAAAACAGAAGAAGAGCTGCACAAAAAGCAACTCTAGAGATGGCCGAGGTGAAAGAGGAGAGCAGCTGTTAAGGCCGAGCATCACGTAAAACTGAAGCCTGTATATTTTCTTGGCAAGTTGGTGATGCAACTATAACAAGTATATTTGGTTAAATAGGATTTTGTGTGGGAAGACAGGAGTTATGACTTGGAAGAAAAGATTGTATGTATAAAAGGGTACTGCAAACTAACCAAATTTCGTCTATATCGAGCTGCATTTGTTCAATATGTTCTCTGATTATGTTGTTCTTGTTTGTGATCCATGCAATGTTGGAAGATTATGTAACAAGAAACATACAACAATTCAGTTGTATTTTAACTCAATATTTTTGTTAAATAAAGTTCATTTTTGAACCTGACATCTGCTAATGGTTGCTGCAATTCTTGCTGCTCTGTTTGTATTGTGTGCTCTCAGGAAGAATGTTTTTTTTTTGTTTCTCACTCGGTTTTCGGAGCCTGACTATGCCTTTATGGACAGAGAGATTAGGCTTTTTCTTCTATTTAAAAGATGTGAAAATAAAATATAAGTTGATCTTTTTACAGAGTTTTTTTTCTTCTATTTAAATGGTAAATAATTATGGTGAACCATTGGTGGTCACAATTTTCTTCCAATGATTTTTGTGCCAGAAAAATAACATAGTAATAATTACATTTCAAATTTTGGTCAAAATTTTCTTTTTTCATATATTTCTTTGATTAATATTTTAAAATGTGTTTTTTCACCAAATCAATATGAAAATAATTACGATTCATAGTATTTTTTTGTATAGTTTTTTATATTGAGCAACTTTCACATATAGCAAACATAAAAATCATATTTGTATGTTATAGTTATAGTTTACATAATTACGCTCCATAGCAAATTTTATGTTTGCTATGGAGCTTTTGATTTGTATAATTCGCTACAAACATTCAATTTTATACAAATTGTTCAATTTTGTATAAATTCATTTATACATTGTAATTTGTATAATAAGATCTATATTTGTATAATTATAAGTGTATAGGACGAATATATATGTATTTGTATTTGTATTTGTATATACATTTTTCTCTCGCTTTATACAAATAAAAACGCATTTTATACATTTTATACCGAAATGTATAAAATGGCTAATTGTATATCGAATCAAATGGCACAAAAAAAGGATGTTTGTTGCGAATTAAAATTAAAATAAATTATGGCTATAGCATTTTATTATTTTTCATTTTAAATTATGGAGTAAATATAATCCAATTTAGCTTCAATTGATTAATCAAATTGACTTCCAGTAAGCGAAAATTACCACATGAGATGGTAATCCTATTTTATACTTACCTTACGCAACATGTACCTCTCTCTTCTTTTTTCTTTGTAATATTATAATCTTATTTTCAATATTATAAAAAGATTGAAAATAATATAATCATCAAGATATTATATTCATAAAAACAATACAATACAACATAATATAATCTAGTATATGAATAAGCATAGTTTAAGATAGAAATGTCCTTAACACAAACATTACTAATGTCAATATTACTGATACACATAGAGGCAGGGTCAAATAAGGCCGAGAGGGTGCATCCAAACCCCTTTAATAGAAAATTGCTCTGTTAATAAATAGTTAAAATATTTTTAAAGTATATATATTAAAAATATTGAACCTTGTGTTTTCTTCATAATTTTAACCCTTTAGTGAAAAATTTAGCTCCGCTACTGAATAATACTCTGCCAAACGACCGGTTAACATCAAGCTGTTAGAGTTTAACACTTTCAGCCAGAGGCGTATCTAAGGGGGGGTCACCGGGCTCACATGAACCCATGGTCCCCTCCCGAGATCATATATAGTAGTGTTATATTTTTGCCTTTATTAAAAAAAATTGAAATATAGATGTATGAACCCACACTTGAAGTATCACATAATGCGATTATGATTGGGTGCACCTCTCTCCGCGAGGTTAGAAATTTGAATTTTATATTTATCTTGTTTTATTTTTCTTTCTAAAATTAGGTTACACTTCTCTGGTAATTGTTATATATATATAAGAATTAATTTTAGACCTATAATTTAAAAACTTAAACAATTTTCAATAGTAAAATCCTAAATGTCGAACCGATCAAATTTATATCATAGATCAACATTTTTATAACAGTGCACCCATCATCTCAAAATCCTGGATACGGCTCTGCTTTCAGCCGACAGCATAAAACGTAAATTTCTATAAATTCATAAAAAACTTAGCATTTCTTGAGTCGAGACAAACTAAGGAATCTCTTAATTAACAATAAGGCCAAATCATATTTGTTAATTTTTTCTATATAAACACTGAACTAATTAATGTTTTTGAAGCAAACACAACATCAACAAAAGTGATTAATTTCATTTTTTTCATCATAACACATTTTTATTATACAATTGTCAACTTAATTAGTTAAACCATGGCAAAAAAAGTAGTACTAACAACCATGACTTTGTTGTTGTTGATGATTTTGGGACTTAGTTACCTTCACATTACTACTGCAGCAACCAATGGCAACGGCAACGACAATGGCAATAGTGGCAATGGCAATGGGACTGGGAAACGCGATGGCAATAGTGGCGCTGGCAATGGCAATGTACAAGTATTTCCAGCACATAACAGGCATGAAATAGGATATGCTGTACAAGTATTTCCAGCACGGAACAAGCATGAAATAGAAAAACTAACGAATTTGTTGAGCGGAACAGGTACGCGTGCAAGGCTACAAACTAGTTGTTCTTGCTATAATTGTGGTACTTACCAATGTTACTGCAGAGGTTGTAGCTCAGAAATGTGCTGCATATAATGATAAAAAAAAAGTTAAGAAAGTATTGATGATCACATCAAAGGAAAACAAATTGGAAGAAACACCACCCTCTTTTATTTGAATAAATAAAATCATCTGTTATATCATATATGCAGCTTCAGAAATGTGTCATGTATTTATTGATTCGATGTAAGCCTCGAGTGAGGGTAAACATGTACTCTTTCTAAGAGTGTTGTAACTTGTAATCCTAAGATTTGAAACTATGTGCTTTTTAGTAGAAATGGACATTGGATATAACTCTATGTCAAAAGTGTTGATACATTAATAAGGAAATAGACTATAGGTCTAACCCAATCACAGAAGCTAGCTCATGAGGTGAGAATTACCTAAATTCTCATATCCGTGGAGGACCCAAGATCTTCACACAAAGAAGATAAATTTAACACCTATTCTATATGCATAAAACAAAAATTGACCTTGTATGTATAATGTAATTTTCTGGGGAAGGAGGTTTGGACGAACCCCCTAGATCCACTCGTGCATTGTGTACAAAACAAAATCATAATTCTTCTCTGTATGGAGAGATCTGAAGGCATCAATCACACAAAAGATGCATGGCGCGCACAAGATGCATTATTAGGCTAACCTGAAGCAAGAGCTATATGGATGTTTCAGCAGTAGGCTGTGACTGATTCATACGACACCCGAGTCGAGACTCTGGAGTAGGCTGCAGCTGCAAGAAGATACTTGTCGAATCATTGGGGTCGACATAACTGCAAAATAAGAAAGAAAGAAAGACTTTTGAAACTTATGGTCTAAAACCTGTCTTAGAAAGTTATATGGGCTATAAATCAACTCATTAAGGGTATACGGAAAGTTTAAAGGTAAATGTCTCGTTCTTTTTGGGGCAAGTTAGAAAGGATAAAGTGATGCATAAATTGGGATAGAGGGAGTAATTCCATTGTACAAAAAGCAAGCAATGTGACATACGCATATCTCGTCATCTCATCAACTGGTGTTTTGGTTGTTTCATGAAGAGGATCTACGCGATGCTTTGCCCTTGACCGTCTGTAACGTCGTCTCACTTTTCCAATTAATTTGAAAACTAATGGAATGAAAGCCTCACAATCACATTCCTTGAACATAATTTTAAACGAATGAGGAATTATGCTGTCTTCGTTAGCATTAGCTGGTATAACCTGAAATAGGCTAAAATCAGTTATCTGAAGTAAGGCTGATATATAGTTCATGAATAATAAATCTATCTATCTATTATACTTACCGGATTTACATATCCAGAAATGTTTTTGCAGAAGAATATTGGTTGATTTAACTTTTCACCATGAACAAAAAGCTGCAGAATGAAGTAGATTTGGTCAGCCGGAGTAATTTTATCGGTTTCTAAATATTGTTTCTTATTCCGGTCGTCACAAAAAATCCATGAATTGGTAGCAAAATACTCTCTCCGTTTCAATTTGTTTGTCTTACTTTCCTTTTTATGTGTTCCCAAAGAATGTCTCTTTCCTTTTTCGACAACTCCTTAATTATAATTTTCCGCATGACATGTTTAAGATTACAAGATTAAAGGCGGCATATTTGTAGTTTAAGAACACAAGATTCAAATGTGTTCTTTTCTTTCTTAAACTTCGTGTCAAGTCAAAACCAGACAAGCAAATTGAAACAGAGGGTGTAATTGACGGAACTACATAGTCTTCAAGTAAGAGAGGAAGAAAAGAATTCATCAAGGCATTGGAAGAACTCCTACACATAAATGTGTGTGTTTGTATATTTAAAAAAATTCCTCCTTTGTACCAACTAACTCTTAATGCCGGATCCACCTCTGCTCTTATTCAACTACTTCGACCATTTTTTAATCGAGCCACACAAATATATCAAAATCTAGACAACATGTCACAGCAATAAGAACAGAGATACAATCAAGTAGTGAAGCACAACTCGACTACAAAAAGATTGAATTGAACGAAATGTTTGAGCTATCTCTTATCACATCAAGGTAGTCATCCAAGTGCAACGATACCAAACATGGAAAAAAAAGGCAGAAGCTTTATTAGTGATTTAAGCACAAAAATGAAATAAAGCGTGAGTTTTAGTGACAAAAAGCGTGATTGAAGGGAATGATGAAAGATACTATATATGTAGCAAAACCAAACAACAATTATTCAGTGTTGCTCTCTTCAAGACAGAGCATATGGGCGATGAGATGCACACCTTATCGCCTTGTGCCCTATATCACAGCTAGCTTCAGGGCTTAACGGCCTTTAACAACACTTTCAAGTCTAAGACAGTTACCCCAACAAACAATAAAATAGACAACAAATGCAGGAATTCAACACAGGCGATATTGCTTAGCTAGAACTAACCAACAATAACATACCGAGTGTATAGTCTCATAAGTGGGGTTTGGGGAGGGTAGAGTGTACGCAGACCTTACCCCTACCCTAGGAGGAAGAGAGGTTTCCGATAGACCCTTGACTCAAGATAAAGCATATCAAAACATGTTAGGAAAGGAAATAAACGGAAGTGAAGAAACCATGGCAAGATACTATAGAAAGCAAGACAATGCATACAGTAAAAAGGACAGGAAGTAACAAAAATTGAAGGGCAAGAAACTACAGGAGAAATACTACCGACTACTAGTAAGGAAGGATAAGCAAGACAACGCTAGCTAGAACTAACCAGACAACAGTATATCAGATCGAAGCACATGCAAAGTCGAGAAAACTCAAATGTTTTAGTATCTCTGGAACCTTCATTCAAGATTCTGGACAACAACTTGAAATATAAGTCCTATAAGACTATAAACAAAAGAGGGCATATGGTTATCCTGGAACCTCAAGACATCAGCCTCGCACGTTGCATTTTTATCAGATAAATTCAAATAAACATAAACAATAAATGAATCAGACAAACAACGACATGGATTTGGAGCAGAAACCAATTTTTTGTCATGATTCATAAAGCGTATATTTCCTACAGAATCAGGCAATCGGAAGCAAGAAGGACGAGCATTACATACCAAGGGAATGTCAAAAGCAATGAAGTTGTCCCTAGGATTCTTTGCAACAAAGACCATCCGGATATTCGATAAGTAAATGGTTCCTTTTGCTTGTACTTCTCCTAAACTGCAAAAGCAAAATATTCATAATATATGTCAATGCAGATATCATTAACTTGGTTTAAAATCCCAAAATATAAAGAAAAAAAGAAAGAGACCACAGCCCAAGAAGGCGATACACAAATAATGTTGATCTTCCCTCAGTTCAATACAGTGACCCAGCCACACCATCCACACTCAATAAACTCAATGCATTAAGCAAGCCCAACAATACAATACATGCTTCATGTCCAGGCCACTTCAACTAATTCCACGTGCTACCTGTTATCTCCCACAAGCACAAGTGACCAGAGGTGGACCCACCCTATAGGGTTGGGGTGCACGTGCACCCGTTAACTTCGGAAAAAATAATATGTATAAGTGTATATCTATCTTGAGAAATTGACATAAATCAGAATAAAATTAACCGTGCCACACGAAAAGTATCCATTGTGCTACAATGCTATTTTATTGTTTTTATTTTTTAAGTTTATCTTAGAGAGCTAAGTTAATATTGGTGCACCCGAAGTCATGTTCGCCTCTGAGCACAACTATCGGACAACTTTGTTCATCCAAACTTATAATAAGAGGAAATCACCCAATATTTCCGACCTCGCTGAGATTTGATGCTAACACATCATGTTTGTCAGCTCAATTCATTAATCACTATGCCATAATACCATGTCAAATTAACTCTTAAGCCTAACTAACACCCTGAAAAAGCTAGCTCAAAAGAAAGAGAATTATCCAAGCCTTATAAGAAGCCCCATGAGGAGACAGGAGAAAGCCATTCATTCCGGTCATTGAGCCCGGATTGAGGATTGATTGATCTAAACCGCCTCTGCTCTGATGTTCCAACCCTGAAGTCACTTCCTTTAGAGTTGAATTCAAAGCCGAAATTCTTGGGCTTCTCTCGAGAAGATAAAAAAGATCAGATGTTAATGATAGCATTGTCGACATCTGTCCCTTGAGCCCACGATTCAATTCATTCACTTATATGACACATTTCATTCATCCCACATATTTGGGTGGGTATCCACTAAGATAAATTAATCTCGTGAAAATCTATACCATAATCTCATAAATTACACTACTTACAAAGTTAATCACAATTATTATTTTTGCCCAAGATCTGAAATTCAAATGAATTAGAAAATAAAGAAAACAAAATGGAAAAAAAATGCAAACAAAGAAGAATAAATAGGTACCGAGGAATGTTATCGATCTGAAATTCAATTCCATCGCTAGCAAAGACGAACAATTCATTGAGAAATGGTGCTGGCATTCCATGAGCAAATAATTTAGGATTCAATGACATTTTCGACTAACAACAAAATCAAATATTTGATCGATTATCAGAAATGGCCTTTGTTTTTTTTTTTTGGAATAATGTTTTGAAATTTTCAAATTCCGTGTATCTATGGGTTACTCTTAAACGTGTTTATCGCGTGTAAAGCTTTATACCCTATACCAAGTATTGTTTGACAAAGTATATAAAAATAATTAGGGGTGTGCATTAGTGCATAGATCGGTTCGTTCAGTTTTATGTATTATTGATTAGGATTATCTGTTTCTGATTTTCAAATATGCTAAATTAATATCAAATCAAAATATTTTTTTATCAGTTTTGACCATTAACGATTCGTTTTCGGTTTATCCAATAAGAAAATATTCATAAAATAAAGACATAATACATAAATATGTCATTTAACTTGAATTCATTTTATATTTATACCCTCTAACTTTGGGTGTGCACAAGTAAACACTTGAACTTGTATAAAGTTGAACAAGTAGACACATGAGTTCTACGTGACATAATACACATAGGACACCACGTATGATGCAAATTGCCATGTAGGATGTCGCGTAGGACGTGTGTGTCTATTTGTTTAATTTTATACATGTTTAAGTGTCTACTTGTGCACACTCAAAGTTAGAGGGCATAAAAGTAAAATGAGGTCAAGTTAAAGGGCATATTTATATCTTATGCCTAAAATAAATATATGATTTCTCACTTCTCTAACAATTTGACACGATACAATGAGACATGCAAATCAGTTGTAGATGTTTTGATATAGTGAAATGAGAAATTGAATCAATAAGAGTAGATGTAGTACGAAGGCGACAATCACATGTTACAACCAAAACATAATATGGAATTTCAGATGTGAAGTAGAAGTAATGTGACGTGTGAAGTGTGTAGACCGTAGTGTAGAGTACTAATATAGTGTCTAGTTATGTTAAATTATTAATATTTAATATTTATGACGGGTGTAGTAGTAAATTATTATCGTCTTTATGAGTTATCGGTTTATCCAATAACCCAATACTAAAAACCGATAACCCAATAATAACTCGTTAACCTAATAATTCAATAGCATTTTTTTCAATTCGATTTCTACACACTCGTAAGAATAATACTAAATAAATTGTAATAGCAATGATGAGGTTAGTAGTATTCCTCGTTGCTTTCTGAGTCGAATATGTTTCATGGGGCTTGTTTAGTGCGGTTTACATCTTCTATGTAGTTTGAAGGCTATTATACAATGAGACTTGCCCAGTGCACACAAGTGCTCACCAAAAAGACGAATGATGTGACAGAGGGTGTAGTGGTTATGGGTTATACTGGGGATCTCAAAAAAATGTTGAAGTTAGTAAGTTAAAATTAGTTATATTGAAATTATTTCTTATTAATGGTTTGGTTGGGTGTATTAAGGATAGTTTCATTTTTACACATGTTTATTCATGTATTAAAATTTCTAATATATCCTACCAAACGACTCCTTAGAAATATCCCATTTCATTTTACTTGTCCCTTGTTAATTTCGATACTCCCCTTAACAATGTGTTTAATGAATGTTATTTAAATTTAATTGTATTGCATGTATTGTTACTTTAAATATATTTTTTGTATTGATTAATTGTATTGTATTTTTCGTTAAACTTATTGTTACGTACGGATGAAAAATCTAATGTGGTGTAATTATTGAGTTGATGTGATTGTGTTGTTATCTTCTATTTTTCTTTTACTTGCATTTTGATTTTATTCATTAGTTAATAATCTTATGTTATCAATTACTCTATAAATATATTTCTACTTTGTATCGTTATTTTCATTTAGATTCATTTTTCAAATTATTGATATATAACATTATATAACAAAAAAAAAATACCATTTATTCAAATATCATATTCATCAAAACAATATAATAGCATAGAAAATCTTTACACTATCAACAAATTAGAGTTATTCACTTTCATAAAGAAAGTCAAAGAACACTATATAATTAATTAAGTCTAACCGTGTTGCGATGTCGATATTACAATTAAAAAACCAATATTTAGGGAAGACTTATGGTATAAATTTAAATTTTTATAATCTCTAATCTATGATATTAAATATTAACAATAATTATCAATTAAGTTAACGTTGAACTGTGTTAACTTTCTAAACTAACTTCTCCATTGATCTTGTGTAATTATTGTTTCTTTCTTTCTATTTTGTGAGGGTATGTTTGGTATGGAGGAATATTTTTTCAAATTTTGGTTGATTAAAATAAAAATCTTGAAGATTAGAAAAAAGATTTCAATAGAAAAGACAAGTTTCATATGCAATTTTATTAATGCGGCGCTTTAGGATATTCTAATATCTTGTTTATGAACTATAATTTACTCGTTTGCTAAGATTATATAAGAATTTGAGAAAAATTTCATAGTTTTCATGATTAAGAGGAAAAAAAATACAATTTAAAAAAATAAATTACATGTCCAAACAAAACTTCATATCAATTTGATTTTATACACATCGCATGTCTAAACGGGCCTTAATATAAGTTTTTTACTCTAAATACAGCTAGGAGAGTGACAAAATTGATCCATACATTCACCATCCAACTAATCCAAATGGGTTGGGCATGAAATATTTTTCTGATGGGCTCTTTTGGGCAGAGCCCATATTTACTTGTAAATTTAAATTAGCCCAAACACAAACCCATTGACATCAAAGGCGTAACGATCTAGGCACTGTCACGGAGATAGGCTCGGTGACATAGACGTGTCTATGAAGATGCGGACTACCTACACCTGGACCAAAAGACCCTATAAAGCTTCACTGTTCCCTGGTATTGGCTTTGAGCCTTTCATGTGCAGCTTAGGTGGAAGGCAAGCACCTCGACTATACCACCAAGTACGCACCCAACAAACACATATACCAAATAACTTTGCTCACCGAGGCTTAAAGAAGATTTCCATATAACACACCCTTAAAATTGTCGATTCTTACTCATGTTCCTTCTCCTTATGACCCTCAAATGCAACTGCACGAAGGAGCTACAACAATATATAGTGGCGGAGCCATATTGACCAAGGGGTGGTCAGTTAAACATCCTCCATCGAAAAAGTATATTGTATATGTAGGTCAAAAATTACTCTTTATACATATATATAGATCTTGAACAACCGACAAAACTAGTAGGCTTCACCAATGACTATATACGATTGCACCGTAAAGAATAATGCAAAAGATATCACAGCTTAGCAGACATCCAAAAGGAAACCATATTCAACAAACACTTGACATTCTTAAGCTAGTATTACCAGCCAACATATTTCCGATACCGACACTGAACGAGTACCTTTCCACAGGACAAATGTAGAAGAAAGCTCTGGCATGTGGAGTCCAAAACTGCACTACTTTTGTAGGATCCAACACGCACTCGGTGACATTTTTGAAGAGTCCGAGCAACATAGTTGGACTGTATGTCTGCAAGCCTTCTTCTGAAAATAGTATCAAACAAGAAAGTTACAATCTAATAGTAGATCTCTCGGATTTTCTGCATATAGTGTCGACAAGAGAACCTTTAAAGGAAAGAAAAAGAAAACACTCTGCAGCATCTTATACAAGGTAACCAATGTAAGAAAACAGCATCATACACGTCTCGAAGACGAAAGTAAATATTTCCTGCCTGCACATAGAAATTCCTTTTAAACAAACTAGGTATTAGCAACTCATTCTTTTTCTCTTTATTTTCGAAGTCCAATTACCACACAGATGTTCGGTATCCTCTTAAATTCTAAACTTCCAAAAAGAAATTACCAAAGCTCAAAGAATTAAACAATTTCTAAGCATCTGCTTAACTATATAAAAAGATGTAGGGTTAGTTTACCCCCTTAAAAAGGATATTACCTGCTGAAGTCTTCGCGGTAGTCGAAAAGAGTTCCACAAGTCCAGACGATGCCAGGCTAGAGAGTTCAATCTGATCTTCTTTCACCAATACATTTCAGAACCTAAGCAATTTTACTTCGGAAGCCTAAGAATTCAATCAGCAAAAACATCAAATTTGTAACCTTTAGTAAGGAGGTGAAACCTGCAAACCCATGTTAGTCCTCTAAATTTCAGCCCATCTTCAAGCCAAGTGATCTTAACAAACAGTAAATAGACATAATGTACATGTTACCGGGAAAAAAACGCAAAAAGCTGAATTGCATCCTTAAGCTCAGATGCTGCAGAGCGGAATTATCCAACTGCTTTAAGAGAAAAGAGTACTACATACTGCAGTGCGGACTCCTGTCCTCCTCCAACTCGAAATAGCAAGTGATGATACTAAACATGTGAAATATTACATCAGTTCAACAACTAGCTTCAGAAGTCTAGTCTTCGGAGTACTACTGAGCGATGTATAGCATGAAGATAATAACATAGACTTCTGCATCATCGAATAGTTCTCAAGTTGAAACTCAAGCTTCTCGGCTTCAAAAATGTGACGCTCACTACAAGTTTATATGTTGGAACCCCAAGGCTCTTGACAATGTCACAGTTACAACGTCCATAGCACGCTATTAATTCCAACCAATACACTCCAACGACTTCATTTTACACCTTATCACGCATCACTTCACCAGTGACAAGTGAACCTTTTCATACACGAGAACGCAGAAAAATCATTCAATCAAGAAACAATGTATCTAAGGAACAAATTCCATAACACTCATTTGAGTCACTGAAAGTTTCAACAAATTACAGAATTCAATTCATTCATCAGAAACCTCCATGGTTTCGTTACAAAAAACATTCATGTGGAACTACAGGTTTTCGTAGACCACACTTAAATAACTATCTTATCCACTCACCATTATCAAAATGGTCAAGCACTTATTAAGCAGTTCTGTGCTTGTAGTGGTAATTCCAACCAAATTCATCGATCACAAGAAACTCCCTTAGATTCTTGCGTCTCGTCTTATCTCTCTCGCTACATCACTCATAACTTAAACGAACTGAAACCCTAACAAATGCAATGATGGAACGATCGAACAAGCAAACACTCTAATCCTAGCAATAATTCAACAAATTGCAACAAAACCTAGCTTCATTTCTCACTCACTACACTACCTAATACCTAAAAATTAACAATACGAACAAACAAGAACAACAATACTTCAATTTATACATATCATAAACAGCAAATACTTCATATATTCTTCATTGTCCATCATCATCCCTTCTCTGCGGTCCGGAACCTGAACCGGACAGAGAAGCTAGCAAATTCAGATGCCCTTGAGCTATAGGAAAGTAATTCCCAACTCTACCAACTGATGCCTCTTCCATCTGCTGCTGAAGAAGCCTCGACGGGTGCGAAATCATCGCCGCGGAATGTGAAATCTCCGGCGGCGGTGCAGCGAAACTCCAAACTTGTCCAAAATCCGGCCTAGCAGGAACAGCCCAAAACCCAGCACTAGGAACCACATCCTTATCTCCACTTCCGTTATCATCATCCTCAGACCGTAAACGCTTCCCAAGCAAAAACGGCGCCGGAGAAATCAACGGATGTAACAACGACGGCGACGGCAACTTATGATCAACCGGAGCAGAAGCAGAAACAGAAGAAATGGAATTCCGTAAGGAAACTGAAACAGTAGAGAAACTAGCAGGTATAGTACCAGTACCAGTAGCAGCTATAATCGAAGGTTCAGCTTGTCTCAACAACCATTCAATTGTTTGTCCATCGGATTTATGACCTAGTTCACGAGT
>JAJOOR010086881.1:0-21195 GCA_036250505.1 Solanum acaule | reverse complement strand
AATAAATATGCAGAACTAATTTCATATATTCCTGAATATCATATATATGATTGAATAAATTTATGTTAGTTATTATGTATTAGAATTATTTGAATCATGATTTCTAGTTTATTAGCACACTGGAAACAGGGAGAAAACTTCTACACTATGCCATCCTAATGTTGAAACCGGTAGGCGAGGAAAGCCGTTTAGGGGAGTAAACAAAGTTGAGGCGCTGATAAGAAGGAAGTATCCGCTAAAGTACGATGCTAGTAGTAACAGGAGAACATGATAAAAAAATAATCTAGTTCATAATGATCTAATATAAATTTAATCAATTATGAATATGATAGGAAGGAATAATTGAAAACATGATAAAGAACATGACTACATACATGCATGATGAAATGATAAAAAACTATGAAACTTTAATCCTATATATACTTAAAGGTATAGAAATAATTGAATTAAGAAGAATAATATGGGAAAAAATATTTAATGATAACGAATCAGAGGATGTATTAAACCAACAATAGTATGAAATAAACCTACATGATTTAGACTTCAAAAGAATAGAATGATATGATTTAGAAATAAATTCAGATTAAAATGAACTACGAATATTTACAATATTGGACAAAATCTATGGAAGATATAAAACTATTAGAACAATTAATGGAGGAAAATTTATATATGTATCTAAGAACCCAAGATATGTTATATCTAGAATATATCATAAATAATATTAAAGAGATATCAAGATTAACACCCTTGAAAAAAGAATATTATAATAAAATCTTTAAGATGAATTCCTCACCTACCACACTACCACCTACCACACTACCAAAAATATGAATTCCTCACCCATGAATTCCGCACCCCTGAAAAATGGTATCATTAATTTTGTCAAGTAACAGATAGATTTTTAGCAACTATTTTGTTACATAATTTTATGATTTCCATCCTTAAATACTTACAACTAATATGTCCAAACACACAAATTTACGAACGTTAAGCATGAGTCACCCAAATGAAAATTTCATATTTTTTGTCTCAGTCATGTATCATAATTAAGTTCATGGTTGATCAATGCATATATTAATCAGTCTTTGATAACCTGGTCATTTATTTATCAGCATTGCTTATAGTGCACTTGTTTACTCCCCGTTCACTTTTATTTGTCATGCTGCGCTTTTTGAAAGTCAATTTAACTAATTTTTAAAGACATTTATTTGATATTTTAAACAAAAAATTTAGAAATTCAAAAACTTTATGAACAGTACTATAAACTGCAATTTTTTGCATACCAATATGATGAAAATATACATTGTATAATGTTGATCAAAGTTTTTATAGTTTGACTCTAAAAAAGAAAAATATGACAATTAGGAGTGGATGAAGGTAGTAGTATTTTATCCACAATATTTCCGTATCTTCTATCCAAAAGATAAGTTTAGAATCTGCTACATAGAATTAGTTATTAAAGACAATTATGTTTTCCTATTTTATCTTCGTGCATAATTTATTTATAAAGATCATAATTTTAAAATTGCAGATATCATAAATTTGTAAGTTATTTTAGCACTTTAAAAATAATCTGTAACAAATGAAAAAGCAAGCTACGCAACAAAGAATAAAAACACCGTAATAAGTTTATCATATTTTACTTTGAGATAATATTTTTTAAAAACATCACTAATCTAAACCTCTTTATATTTTTTTTTCAACCTCTTTTCTCAAAGTTTGACATGTGCATTTCGAATACATTCTTTTAGATAACAAAAACATAATCTTATCACAAGTAAGTTAAAAATACAAAATCATTTGATGAAGTTTAAAATAACAAAATAAAAATGGTTAGAAAATTGTTGGGCATATATTTTGATAATTAATAAAGATACAATGTACAACTCATTAACAAAGATAAAACGTGCAACACACGTTCCTAGAGCCTAGTATATTGATACACACCGATTTTATTAACCAACATTTATGGCCACGGTCTTGAGCCCTTTGTTTTAGCTAATTATATTGTATAAAAGTTGTTTGTTTTCTATATAAGTCTTGCTTAGTCATTAAAATAGTGGTGGTAAAACAATTTTCATTTGTGGTATAAAGTTTCAAAAATTGATAAAACCCTAAAAGCTTTCTCATCCAGTTTTTCCTTCTCAGCCACCACCACCACCAAGCTTCAATTATGACAGCAAAATCACACCTGAAACCCAAACCAAAACACCTCCATTTTCACGATCTTTGACAAGCTTCAATCAAGCAGCCACCACCATCTAAAGACTCTTCCTCCCTTTTCTCTCCTTCTCCAGCAAAACCCACACCCATCCATCCCTAAATAACCTCGGCAACCACCAAAACTCCAATTCTCTTTCTCTTCTCCGGCAAAGTAACGACGTCAGAAAACAACCAACCTGAAACTAACTCAATTCTATCACAAAACCCCAACCAAAGCCAGCCAAAACCCCAGTAAATCCATCAAAAATAGACCCACATCACCACGGTTTCCCTTCCTCTTTCCCCATTTTTGTGTCTTTTGTTTGTTTTGTAGGCAGTCCAGCAAGATAAAACCTGCAGCGTAGCTTTGTTGTACAACAAACAACAACGTCACATCGAGCAGCTAGACCCTGCCGCAAATACTATCGGTGAACCATATCTGGCTCATTGCCTTTATTTTCTCTTCATTGGTGACTTTTGTATATCTGTTAATTTTAGATGGGAACATGTCCACATATGTAGCCATCTAGTGTTGCTTCATATCGAATGTAATTGTACCAATCTTAGTCAAAACTGATAAGTTTACATCAAAGGATACAACAACAGTCTCGGTAAAAACCAGGATCACTGAAACAAATATCACAAAGCATGGTCTCCAGAAAAGGCTAATAATGCTCCTGGATTCCTCGGGTATGCTTAGATTTTGTGCTAATTTGAATTCTGTTTTTATTGTTCCTCCTCTTCCTCTTGTATCAACTTTCTTCTCTTCTAGACGGAGAAGCTAATAACTACAAGGGAGTTGGATTTTCTAGAGCAGGTGGTTGTGGTGATATACCTGCCCTTCCTATCCGTGATCCACTTCCATTAGTTTGTGGGTAAGAGCTAGCACCAAATGGAAGATTTTTGGTATTTCTGATAAGGCCTTGTGAAACAGTACCTTAAAAATAGAGGTGGTATGTAAATAAGAAGTTGGTGGATGTTATTTATCGCTTCCCACTACGTCCCAAGCCACCAAACCTTGGACATGGAAACTTTGAGAATTGCAACCTCAAATAGGCAGAATCGTGTTACAAAATGAATCATAAGGAATTTTTTCTATGTTAATGAATGAACATTACCATGATTCTGCCTACTTGAGGCTGCAGTTCTCAAAGGTCTTGGTCTGAGGTTTGGTGGCTCGGGAAGTCGTGTCAAGCGATAATAACATCCACCAACTTCTTATCCACATACTACCTCTCTTTTAAGGTAGTGTTTCACAAGGCCTCAACATAAATATCATAGCTCTTCCATTTGGCACTAATTATGGCCCACGAGCTGATGGAAGTGGATCACGAACAGGAAGGGAAGGTATACCAACACCTCCTACTCTAGCTAATCCAACTCCCTTGTAGTTATTAACTTCTCCATTTGGAAGAGAAGAAAGTTTCTACAAGAGGAAGAACAATAAAAACAAAATTCAAATTAGCACGAAATCCAATTACACATGAGGAATGCAGGAGAAGTGTTAGCCTTTTACGGAGACCATGCTTTGTGATATCTGTTGTAGTGAGCCTTGTTTTTGCCAAGACTGTTGTGGTATCCTTTGATGTAAGCTTTTCAATTTGTATTATGATGGGTACAATTACATTCGATGTGAAGCAACACTAGATGGCTACATATGTGGACATAATCCAAATAAGCATGAAATCCAATCATGCTTGAGGAATGTAGGAGCACTGTGTGCTTCTGGTTTACCAAACACAACTTCAGTGAGTATTAAACTCCTACAAATTCTGTTACCAGCCTTACATGTAATATCTCTGATAGGAGAATCAGATAGTAAAGGTTGCATTTCGGTCCTTGAAGATGTAGTCCTATCTTTCATATCAGAGTCAAAATCAATATCCAAATAAAAAAAAACAAATTTGCATCAGGTCAATAAAAAGATGTGGTAAGTTTTTTTAAAAAATTGATGCAAACAACCTAATAAATCTATACATCCTATATATCAAAGAGCCTTGTCGAAGCTAACCTTTTGAGTTTGGTGACTGCTTCGAAGGAATCACCCAATTGAATGAGGCAAAGAATGGATTTATCTCCTTACCAGTATACTCAGACTTGAGATACTTTTTAACTCAAATCATACTTCGACATATTTTTCTTTCCATCTTTCGGAGCCCGAAAATACATCGAAAGATATAAATATCTATCCTTAAAGGTTCCTAAACCTGTAACTCTTTTTCCTACCCGCCAGCCCCACTTATAACCAACATTTGTGCAATCTACAGGAGTATATGGTAAACCTTCACCAGAGTCATACTCTAAAACTGGATAAAGTTGAAGCCCAGTTTCATTGAATCTTGATGCACTCTCATTATATACAACGAGTGCACGACTCTCCCCAACCTCCTTCTTGGCTGACATTTAGCTGAAAACTCTAACTCTATTGATAACGATGAAACCACCTATTTTGGCTAAATATAAAAAAGAAATGTTAGAAGTCCACATCAGAAAGCAAACCATTTTTGGATATGAAATAACTATTAGAGACATAAAAAAGTAGTTAAAGGAGAAAGGTGAAAAGTTGGGCCTATTCTGAATGAAAACAAGACAACTATGCTTCAGATGAAGATAAATGTAGACCTTTCAGCATGACCTACAAAAGAATTTTCCTCCCAAGGAAAAATGAAAATCAAAGAATAAACACCAAAGTTGACCAGATGAATTTTTGTGTATAATGCAACATGCTTGACATAAACACCTAAAGTTTCAAGCCACCTTTAGGTTGAAATTATTACTGATGTTCAACCTATAATACTGAGATACTTAGTTTAAAGAATACTTTCAAAACAAGAAACTTAAAACCCGTAAAGAAAATAGAATCTGAAACATATTAGAAATAGCAAATAAAATAACTTTTCCCAAAAGAAGAAAATCGAGTCCAGTGAATGCAGTGTCCTTAAGAAAATTCTTCCCTTAAAGTATCCGAGGTTAATGAAATCTATCTTCTCAGAATAGAATGATCTTACTCACCGGTGTATTGGAACCTAAAACCGCGGTGTCAACAAACCATCAACACTAGTAAAGTACATTAAGAATTCTAGATTTAGTAGAAAAAGAAGAAGTGCAGAAAGTCCTTATTCGTTATTGAAAAATAAGAGGAAGCCCTTCTATATATATACAATAGAGGGCAGTGTGAACAAGTGCTTATTGTGCCTTATCGGAAAGGTCAAAACCCTTTCAAAAGGCACAACCCTTCAGAATAGTCACAACATTACGAAAAAGTAACAACTTTTCATAAAAATCACAACTCTTCACAGAAGCCGCATCTTTTCATAAAAGTCACAATTCATTAAAAAAGTCAAAACTCTTTATTAAAGTGACAACTCTTCATTTTTTATTCCCAACTTTTAAAATCAACAATTACTCATGGCATTAGATGAATTATTGCCTTGAAGGGTTCTTTTTAATAGATCCTACAATAGTTCAGTCCTAATATGGTCTCAAATCTTTTCAGTAGGTGCAAATTTAAGGTTATGATGAAAGAAGGATAAAAAATAAATCTTCTTTAAGAAATGTCAGTATGTAGAAGCATAAACAATCTGAATCTCATGTACTTATATTTAGCTTTCAAAAACCATTTCTTTAGAAATCAAATTCCTAGGAGGAAAAAATGTTACTTACAACACATTTTTGGTTTCCACCCATTAATTCTATGTTATGAATTTACTTCACCCTAATTTTAGAAATGGTTGTTAGTAGTTAGCATTAAAATTGAATTTACTTCACCCCTAATTTTACAAGAAAACAATCAGCTTGGCTATATATTTTATTGAACTTACTACTATTTATAGAAGACAGTTCCATGTAGAATAAGTAATTAGCAGTTAACACTATTATTAAGTGGCGGAACTAGGTATTGTAAATGTTTTTAATTCGATGACCTTCGTTCAAAAAATATATTATGCAATTAAGGCAAACCTAAGCTTCCTAGTTATATGTAAATTGTTGAATCCCCTTGACATATGGGAAGATACTAGTGTAGTGACAAATGGGGTTCGAAATCTATTTTAGATCATCTATTCAAATCTTAGGTACACATTCTTGTGTTTATCTCAAAATTTATTTTTCTGAATCTCCTTCGGCCACTACTATAATTGCACCGAGAGTCCTTTTTAAACCCTTTGCCAACTCTACATTAACTATTTATAAATAGCAACCCATATAATTTACTTCCATGTTACATTTTATTATACAAAGAACATGAACATTTGTGCCAAACTCAACACAAACGTTATCCATTGCCCAAGATCATATATATCGACAATAACTTTCTTATATAAATTTTGGGACTCTAAATCCACTCTTTCACTCCCCAAAAGCTAGCTATTAATATGGAAGATCCTCGACGGTTCCACACTAGGTACCTTTCACTCTACCACAAGTAGGTAGCTTTTTCTGAGGTACCCCTTTTCGAGTTGGGTGGCCACGCATCTTCCTGATACGGTGGACACGAAGGGTGATAGATGAATCTGATACCATCGATACGATAGAGGAGAACGTGGAATTAAAATAGACTAAAAAAGAAAATAAAAATGCTTCTAACACAAATGAGTATATCTGCCTACTTTAAGAAAAAAAAACATAGCATAAATCATTATCGTATATAGTGAGGACATGTATATCAATTAATAGGGGAAGCTCTGATCGAATTTGGAAATATACCTGAGGAGATTAAGGACTTGAATAAACTTGGTGTCCTGGTAATCCTAGACGAACACGATAAATTAAAGATTGAAAATAAAAGGAAAAAGAGAAATCAAAACCCAAAAAACCTTTTGAAATGCAAAGACTATGCTTCAAAGGAATAAGGAATCATCTAAAAAGAATGATCATATACCCATGTTGGCATACATAGTTTATGACGATTCTGAGTTCTCTGAAGTCATCCCAATATCAATTCTCAATACTAATACCAATAACATATAACTTATGCTCAAATGTTTAAAAACATAACTCTTTCTCAATTGAGGTAATTACTCAAAAGATCCTCTTAAAAGAGGTAATACTTTGAAACTTCTCTAAACTCATAACTCATTTAGAAATCAATGTTTCTCTCTTTGAAAATGTAAAAGTGTTACACATGGCAATACTTAGTTCCCTTATACTCATTTTGAAACATGTACGACAACTCTCCTCATTCTCATACACATTTACTCAATATTTAGCTCAAAACTAAAATCAATTTAAAGAATTCTCAAAGAGACTAAAAAAGGTCCTCTTGAACTTTACTTTAATTTGAAATGTGAATTAAGACATCTGATTGTGACATGTAGGATCTCTCAAGGATTAATTTAGACTTTATGATTTCATATTAAGAAGACAACGCAAGTACGATTTGAAATAACACATACGAAATGAAGGACGGAAAAGAAAAGGACTTTGCAACCCTGGCGCACTAAGTGGCGTAGGGTGCCTGCCCCAAAACTACTGGACAGTGTTTGAGGTACACTGAGTAGCGTGCCGGGCCAGGCCCCAAACTACTGGCTAGTAGTCCTGGCATAGTTGTGGAGCGCCACCCCACACCCGTGCCCAAAAAATCTGATGAATATTTCTTCAATTTTTCAGGTCCTAACTCATCTAGAATAGAGTGATTTCTTAAAAAATCTCTTTGATTCATAAACCCAACACAATTTCGATGAAATCCCACACAAAATACATTAAGAAAAAACACACTTATTCGCAATACCCTCACCTCAAGAACTTAAAAATCTCTATTGTTAAAGAATGGGGTTAAAACTCAAGAACTTCTCCAGATACTCAATATAAACAATCTCATGGACGAATTCATGAAGGAAATTACATGATTGGTTTGAGGGAGAACAAACCCAACACCATGAGAATCTTACATACCTCGAAAGAACACTCGTTCTTAGCGAAATCCTCGGTTCTTGAAAAAATGCTTGAAACCCTTTCCTTTTCTCCTCACGAAACCCTTCTCTCAAACTTTAAGTGTTTAAAGTGGTATAAATCAAATTAGACCCTTATTTGGGTGGGAAAACGTTTTAGGCCTAGTGGGGTATGGAAAAGACTAAAATACCCTTTCCTTAAGATGAAAAACCTTAAATAGAGAGGCTTCACTCAAATAGCCATAACTTTTTACTTAGAGCTCGATATTTAGCAAATGTAGTGGCGTTGGAAAGAAGACTCAAAGACATTCGATTTGATACCTCATGGGTCACCTAACTCTTTATGTACTAAATGATATGGTCATGTGAAGTTGACCCAAAACTAAAAACTGGTCGTAGTTTGAGGTGTTACAACAACCATCAACATGACTCTTTTCTCACATAGCCACAATAACATTCTAAATCAATAACGACTACAACCAGAAGTGAACCTGAACAACTATCACACACTCATAATGTACAAACCATTGGAAATCTTATCAAGCTTTCATTCTTAGAGCATAATCTTTCCACGAGCTTAAACTATGAAAAAATGATCTTTATACATCACGTATTCATTAAGGGAGGATCTAACTTCTTTAACCCAAAGAAGGAGATGATCAAGTGACTACCCAGGGAACGATAAAACCAGGTTTATAGTACCTCTAATAACACAGTATGAATGCTAGAGTAGTACCTACGATTGTAGAGAATCCGTAAGAACGATAAAACTAGACACAATAGTCCCCACATTCAATCAAACATAGCTGAAACGTGATCACGTTAATGAGATAAATCTTAAGACTGTCGGACAACTATAAATATTCATTGTAGTTCTTCTATAAATTCTCATAAGTAAAGTAATACATGTAGAACCACTGGAATACTTCAACTGCTCCAAGAAAATACCAAATGTGTCATATCTAAAGTAACCAATTCTGCCCCAACATCATACCCTATCAAGCGGACATTAGAGGATTGGTATATATGATCACCATTAGGGATCCACCCATAGAAGTGAAAACAAGTGTTGGGATAGGTAGTGAATCATACTCCAACTCATGTCTAGGACAAAATATATGGTCACATAATAATATACAGAAGCAATGTTGACTAAAACTAAATACGTTTTCCAAAAACTCTATATAAAACATTTCCATTCAATTGACTACAGTTCTTTGATTTTTAGCTACCGACAATCCATCGGTATGATACCCATTACGATCGTACCCATACTCGATTTTATCATACCTTACGTACTTTTCATATCATTCCCCTGAAGCCCACGCTCTCAATAGTAATAAAATATCACAAGCACTCCGATCATTTACCTTACTCTCAAACCGTTACTAGTATCAAAGTATTCTTAGTAAAAACATACTCACCTCCAAAAGTTATGAACTATTGCTCCCTCTCTTTCCATGTAAGAACTTCATGGTAGCTACGGGTCACACCCAAGGATGATAATACTAATTTCAAATTTGATAGTACTTTCTCATCAAGGTAAAGTTATTGAATCACACCCAATGTCAATTCCATGCAATCTTTCACATACCAAGTTGCAATTATCATTCAACCTATCATATACCCCATGTCAAAACTTAAAGAGAATCTCGGTCGCCCTAATAATTTTGTATACTATGAGCAAATATCCTTTATTTACCATCAAATGTCTAAGTAACACAACACAATAGTCTCTATAGTCGTATCAATGGAGTAGTTTAAATCCCCTCAGAATCCTTAATAATCATGTAGAACTATATCCCATCCATTTGTGAATCCATAAGTTAATCACCATAATTAGAACAACATAACCTCACATGAATAAACAGAATCTTCGATACATCACCGTTAATCACCTAGACCAAACCTAATCTTCGTAAAAGTCATTGATAAACCCTTTATAAGATTGTACTGAATCAATCAACCATCCATCGTCATTTCTATATTCAAAGGCGAAAACCCTACTACCTTCAACTTTGAACCAATGGATTCCTTCAAAATGCTCAATACCTGATGCAATCAATCATTTTTGTCATGCCCCATGGCTATCCCCTGGGCCTAAACATGGGACCTAGGATCATGAGTAACCCCAAGATAACCCTGAGCTGGCATATCATAAGCAAACTGAATATATCTATGAAAAGATAAACTAATGTGGAAGCTAAATCATGAGATAACTGAATGAAAGGGAATACCCAATACTGGTATGAATATATATAAAATTCTAAGAGTTTAGTGAACTAAACATAAATACTAAAATATGTTGAAATGAAATAAACTGAATGCAATGACCAAATACATAACATGCTGAGACTGAATACTGAAATATAATAAAAAAACCTGGTCAAATGCACTGGAGTCTGATTGTGGGAGCTACTAATAATCGACATATAACCACGTGAGCTAAACACGAAGTCCGATGTATACACCCAATCGAGAGGACACAATATACCTTATTAGGGGTAATGTCAGGATTTTTGCAAAAAAAAATTATTCCCCGAGGAACAAACCGCACTTTATATCTTACGGTTATACTTTTGCACAATGATTCATTTGTACCACACTGACATTATATTTTGATAAATGAACTATAAGATAAAAAAACATCACTTTTCTAAGTGAAACAAAATATACTTGAATACTACATTTTATTTGGCCAATCATTTATCTCTCCATACTATATGACATATTCAAATTTAAGATCCTCGCAACCATTTATAGCATTGAGTGCTACTTTATACCAAATATACCATCGAGGGTCATTTTGATATTGATTCCAATAGACATAACTTATCGAGATCTCTTTTTTTCATCATTTTCAGGCACCTGAACCTTTGCCAAGGTTTTATGAAACGTATGTCATGGTGCTCTTGTAAAGCACTTGCCTCATTATCATGATCATTTTGATAATTTGCTCCTCTCCTTACTCAAGGAGTTTTACATTTGGAATCAATTGGTCTATCACGCTTTTAACGTACCATATACTTTGTCCTTCAAAAACCATTTATTAGAACATTTGCGGCTTAATTAAAATATTGGGTCAGCAAATACATCTCACAAATTATTTGCAACATTTGCAAATAAATTTTCTCATGAACATCAAGTTCATAATTTTTTAACGAGGATCTAGATAATTTATCCCACACATAATTTTCAACTGTTAATCATATCTCCCCATAATGTTAGAAAATATAACATTTACCCCCAACCTCACTTGAGGATCCATCTTTGTGCGTGATGGAATAATAAAATAAAATGTGCACACATCAAACTTTTAGATGAAAATTACTTTGTTCTTGACCCTGAACCATTTGTGATGAAGAACCTTGTTGGCTTGATGCGTACATGTTAAATAAACTCATCTCATACCAAATTTAATGGATATTTGTTCTCATAACCAATGGTCTCACTATAATTGGAGGCATACAATTTCTGCTAAACTAATCAACATTATCAACATAATTTTATAGTTTGGAACTGTGCTCTTAATTTAACAGATCGAGCAAACAACCTTACAAAATCCAATTCGTAAGTTGATACAAATGCACATGTGACCATACATGTAACACCCCGTAACTAGAAAGAACTATAAAGAAGTTAAAAAGTTGAAATAGTCATTTTTGGAAAGAATATAAAAATCTGGAAAATTTGTTAAGTATGTTAAGTTGAGTTTTTGGTCAACTTTAAACAACCATAACTCCTAGATCAGGATGAGTTAGGTGTGTTTCCAGATATCGTAGGAAATATCTTGGAATAATCTTTCCAACGCCGCCAAGTTTGTGCGATTTCGAGTTTATATGAGTGAGATATGCCTATTGGAAGTTGGGTTGTTCAATTAAGGAAAGTCTAATCCGGGTCATTATGATCTTTTCCTTATAACATGACTTAATAGCTTTTTTTGGTAATTAATTGGGGTCTAAACTGATAGGATTCAGTTTACGCTTTTATAATATTGAGTTAGGGTTTTAGAGAAGAGAAAAAAAAAGAGGAGAAAAGAGGAGAAGAAGCAAAAATCGTCAAGATCTTCAAGAATCACTTGTGGATTTCATCAAGGGTTGATCCCTATGAGGTATGTGAGTTCACATAGCATTGGGTTCGTTCACCCATGTGCCAAACATGTTTATTTAAGTATGATTTTCTTCCTAAAAGATTCAGACTTTGATGTTCTTGAGTTATAATCTTGAATTGCTTTCGTTCTTGAATTTGGGATGAGAGTAAGGAGTTCTTGAGAGTTTAAGGTCGATTGTTAGAGTTGTTTTGAGTTACATTCTTGTGTAAATACACTGGGTATCTGAATCTAAAGGGAATTTAAGAAAAAGAACCGAGTTTAGGCGAATTGGGGTCAGAAAATAAAAAAGGAAAAAGTCCACAAAATCTGGGTACCAAGTCCGCTTAGCGGACCTGTTCCTCAGAATGGGAAAAGCATTCCTCACGTCGCATCGCGGTCACGGACTATTCTGCATCAAAATTATTTTGCGATCAGATAATTAAATGCGTCTCCGCATCGCGGAATTGCTTCCAGACATTAATTTCTTGATATTTTCTCATGTTTAACTATCTAAAAACACTACTAAACATCATGAGATCCTTCCTATCACAAATCACAATCCTTGAATCCATAATTCAATTCAAGGAAAGTTAAGAGTCAAGTCAAGAGAAGTTCATAGAGTCTTCCAAATGTCTTTTACAAATGTTTAACTTTTCTTTAAGACTTGAGTTTTGATTTGAGTAAAGAGTAAAGTTTGAAGTTCATTTCTTTAAAAGAGTATATCGGGACTATGTATTCCCAAATAGTCAAATGTTTTCACCTTTAAAGAAGAAAAAAAACCTTGATTTCCAAAAGAGCCTTTGAGCTAGTTTTTAGTTAAAGAGTAAATAATTTCACATTTAAAGATGAAAGGAAACCTTGATTTCCAAAAGAACCTTTGAGATAGTTTTCAGTTAAAGAATAAATGTTTTCACATTTGAGCAAGAAAGGGAACATCGATTCCAGGAGATCTTTTAAGCTATGTTTTGAGTAATTATCCCAAACCAAAGAAAGAAGTTATGTTTTTAAACATATGAGCTGAGTATTTTGGGAGTAGTATTGAGCATCAATATGGGGATGAGTTTGAATTCAGATAACTCACGTTTCCATAAACCATGTAGACATCATGGATAGTAAAGGATCATACTTTTTAGATGACTCCTTAAGTACTTTATAGCATAGACTAGTGGATCCACTTAGTTAAGGCGTTCTATATGACGGCAAAGTATAGGACAGTTCTGGCAGCGTGGGCAAGACGTTGTATCACCATTTAGGCTCATTGTCGTGGTTGTCGGTTAGAGAAACTCCCACAAAAACTACATTACTTTATTATATGAGTAAAGTTGAGTTTGTTATTGCATTTTTCTTTAACGAACTAAGTTGTTTTCTACTATTTTAAAGGCTTTCTATTTATTGCATGTGTTTTATTGCTTTATATTTGAGTTAAGTTGTTTATGAGTTGAGTAAAGCCAAGGTAAGTGTTTTTTATAGTTCCTTTCAATCTTATGTATTGTTTAGTTTTCCCCTTGCATACTCGTACATTCAATGTACTGATGACATTTGGTCTGCATCTTTTAATGATGCAGAAACAGGTAACCAGGATCAACATCCAACGCATAGTTGATTCTAGTTGAGCTCTAGAGTTTGTTGGTGAGCCTCCTTGCTTCCGGAGGATCCCTTTTTATTGTTTTCAGTATTTAGTTCATCAGGATGTCCTGGGTCTTGTCCCGACATCCAGCTCAGTTATTAGAGGCTTCATAGATAGACAGTTAGTTAGTTCATTTGTCTTTACTTTGTTATTGGCTTATGTTCCAATTTGAGTTGCCATTTTGGCTAAGTTAACTGTTTATTTCTAAAACTTTATGAGTTTAGTTTGAGACAGTTGATTTATCTTGCATTTGAGTTCATTACTTGATGCTTAAAGTCTTCCACTAAGTAAGTAAGCTAGGCCAACGGTTCGCTTAGGGCCAACAATGGTTCTCGAGTTCTAGTCGCACCCAGGGTGAAGGCTCGGGGCGTGACAAACTTGGTATCAGAGCACAGAGTTCAAGAGTCCTAGGGAGTCTATGAAGCCGTGTCTGTAGAGTCCTAGTTATCGCTGTGAAGCGCGCCACATCTATAATTAGGAGGCTGCAACATTTAGGAACTATCTCACTTCTTTCATATTCATTTCATGCAATAGAGTTAATCTCTATAAAGTTTCTTTATAACTCGTGCTTGCACATAATCGATTGTGAGTTGTATGGTCGAGAGTGCCTTCATAAGACGCTTCTTTCCCCGTGAGCTAAGAGAGGCAAAGATAAGAGAGTTTCTCACACTTAAGTAGGATGCTTTGAGCGTTCATGAGTATGAGTTGAAGTTCACCCAACTATCTCGTTATGCTCCAGAGATGGTTGCCGACATGAGGAGCAGGATGATTTTATTTGTTGTTAGGTTGCCTCGTCTGTCAAATAAGAAAAGTAAGGCAGCCATGCTAATAGGTGACATGGGCATAGCAATGCTGATGATCCATGTGGAATAAGTTGAGAAGGACAAGATGAGGGATAGAAAAGAGTTTAAAAATAAGAGGGCTAAGGCATCAAGGATTGAATCCGAGCAGCAAAAGAGTAATGTGAACCGGTCTTGTTTCCAATATAAGCATAAAGGACCTTTTTTATTATCTGATGATGCACCTGCACCAAGGAGCCAATGTGAGTACAATAATCAAAATTCACAGTACTTCAGGGCTAGGCCTGCCCAATCTCAAGCTAGTGTGACACAAGGAGGTAAATGGGCTCCTACATGTGTTAAGTGTAGTAGACCCCACCCAGGTAAGTGTCGCAATGGCTCCACAGGTTGTTTCAAGTGTGGACAAGAGGGTCATTTCATGAAAGTGTGCCCTTAGAATCGCCAAGGTAATGGGAATCAGGGCAATAGAGCCCAATCTTCATTAGTTGCTCCACTAGACAGGGTTGCATCTAGAGGAGCTACTTTAGGGGTAGGCGGAAGAGGAAACTGTTTGTATGCTATCACTAGTCTCCAAGAGAAAGAGGACTCGCCAGATGTTGTCACTGGTATGATCCAAGTCTTTAACTTTAATGGTTATGCTTTTCTAGACCCAGGAGAGAGTTTATCCTTTGTAACTCCATATGTTGCGATGAATTTTAATATCCTTCCTGAACAACTTAGTGAGCCCTTCAGTGTTTCTACACCTGTTGGTGAGTCTATTCTAGCAGAGAGTGTTTATTATGATTACCCCATTTTCGTCAATCACAAGAGCACCATGGCTAATTTAATTGAGTTAGACATGGTAGATTTTGATTTTATTCTTGGTATGGACTCGCTTCATGCATGTTATGCCTCAGTTGATTGTAGAACTCGTGTTGTCAAATTCCAGTTTCCAAATGAGCCAATTATAGAGTGGAAGAGTAGTTCAGCAGTACCTAATGGTCGTTATATTTCGTACCTTAAGGAAAGAAAGTTAGTTTCCAAGGGGTGTATCTATCACTTAGTCTAAGTTAATGACTCTAGTGTTGAGATACCTCCTATTCAGTCAGCTCCAGTAGTAAAAGAGTTTCCAGAAGTCTTTCCAGATGATCTTCTTGGAGTCCCTCCTGAGAGAGAAATAGACTTTGGTATAGATATTCCTCCCGATACTCGTCCTATATCTATTCCACCATAGAGAATGGCACAAGCAGAGTTGAAAGAGCTTAAAGAATAGTTGAAAGATCTCTTTGATAAGGGCTTTATTCGACCAAGTGTGTCACCTTTGGGAGCTTCGGTCTTATTTGTGAGAAAGAAATATAGTTCCCTGAGGATGTGTATAGATTAACGCCAGTTGAACAAGGTTACCATTAAGAATAAGTACCCTCTTTCGAGAATTGATGATCTTTTCGATCAACTTTAGGGGGCCACCTGTTTCTCTAAGATAGACCTCATATCTAGCTACCATTAGTTAAGAGTAAAGGAATGTGATATTCCAAAGACATCTTTTAGGACCCGTTATGGTCATTATGAGTTTCTGGTCATGTCCTTTGGTTTGACCAATGCGCATGCAGCATTCATGGACCTTATAAATAGAGTATTTAAGCCTTATGTAGATATGTTTGTTATCGTCTTCATTGATGACATACTAATATATTCAAGGAATGAGGAATATCGTGCTAGTCATCTCAGAATAGTTCTCCAAACTCTAAGAGATATAGAGTTATATGCCAAGTTCTCTAAGTAGGAATTTTGGCTTGAGTCTATGGCATTCTTAGGCCACATTGTGTCTGGAGAGGGAATTAAAGTTGATACCCAAAAAATAGAGGCAGCGCAAAATTGGCGTAGGCCCACATCTCCAACTGACATTAGGAGTTTCTTGGGTTTGGCTAGCTATTATAGAAGGTTTGTTGAGGGGTTCTCATCTATTTCATCCCATTTGACCAAGTTGACTCAGAAGATAGTTGATGAGTCCACAAATTGGACTCATTTAGGGCTTTATTTTGATAAGAATAGTGTCCTTGAATGCTTATTTTGTCTAAATATCTGATGAAAACTCTTAAGTTTTAGGTATTTGAAGTTTTAGTGAAAGCGTGGACACTTAAGCACAAAGAGGAACAAAAAGGCTGAAAAGAACGACGAAGTTGAATCCCGAGCATCGCTGAGCACATTGGCAATTCACCGAAGGGATTTACTCCGCCCTTTGTTCCAGTACGCGAAGCCCGGAAGGAGAAGGATAAAAAAGGCGATGAATGGCTCAATCGGCTCTTCACCGAATATTTTCGCGAAGTAGTACTATACCGCCCAATGGTCTAGAACATTAAGGTGCTGAAGGTAAGCACAAAACGGCAATGAGACAGAGGAAGGGCGAGTCGCCGAAGTCATTCGGCGACATCGACTAACTTCGACGAAAGATCCGCCAGCGCTATTTTCTGAAGTCTATAAATACTGAACTTATTATTATTTTTAGGGAAGTCGAACTTTTATTTAATTTCCAGAATAGAATAGTACTTTTTAGCTATTTCCTCTCAAGTTTGGAGAGGGTTTTTTGGAACTAGAAGAAAGGAGTTCATCTTCCCCAATTTGGAAGTGGGTCTTCTCTATTCTTCTTCCTTCGCTTAAATTAAGGTTTAATTTCTTATACCCATTTGATTTTACTATCATTTTAGATGTATTTTGTTGTTTCTTGATGTGTGGGTAAAAACCCCCATTCTTGGTGTGTGATTTAGCAAATATGTGTTGATATTATGTTGGGTCCTGCTTGCTGATAGGTTAGATGTAGTTTAATGGTGATTTCACCTAGTGGTTGTGGTTTAATCTTAAGGGTTTGTAGTTGCAAATACAAAGCCACCCATGAGTTTTCGGCTTGCCCGAGAGGGAAGTCGCGAAACCAAAACATCTAGACTGATGGCCTAAGGAGTGGGTGGACATGAGGTTCAGCCCGAGAGGGTGAGACCTAGTCCCATATCCTAACACTCAGCTCGAGAGAGTGAGTGGGGTAAGGCGTAGGCTGGTCTTCATGCGGCAAATGGGTGTCTGAGAGGAACCCATTTGAAACGGGGTAAGTTGCCCGAGAGGGAACTTATTTCCATTTAAAGCTTAGCCTAGTCACTATTATCTTACAAATTTCTTATCAAAAGCATGTACCCAACTATTTATCTCAACTTGTATTGCGGTCACACCCCAAGAACATTTCCCCATACTTGATTTTCTTATTAATTTTTGCTGCTTTTACTACTTGTAACAAAACTCCCAAATCGATATTTGACACTTTCGTGTCACCCCCTTTATTTACCATGTTTTTGTTCGTTAATGTCTTTAGCTACGACTAGTTAGAGCTTTATTTTATTTTTCTATCAATTCTCAAAACCACTCCCTTGGGACACGACCCCAACCTTTAGTTGGGTTACTATACTATCGACGATCGTAGACACCCATACCGTAGGTTAGTGTCGTTGGTCACGATAGGCATCAAAATGGTGCCGCTGCCGGGGAATGGTGTTATTTGAGAATTTTTAGATTAGTAGAATATTTGTTCTTCTTAGTTGTAGTTCACTAACTTTACTTTTAGTTTTGTTTTTTATTGAGTTGTCCATTTAGATGAACATGGTGAAGCAGAGTAGTGGCAAGGTGGTGGAAATGAGCCAATAAGTCCAAAAGGACCTCACGTTGACCGCACTGGCATCTCAGCTAAACGAGCTGGCCACCAAACTCTCAGAGGTGGAAGTCCAATGCAACAACAAGGGTAGGTATATACCCCCTCATGAGTGGAGGAAGTCTAAAAATGGGAGAGAAAATCATGTCGAGGACACATTTCAAATCATTATCCAAAAGGTCACCGATCAGGATCGGGTGTTGGAAGAAATGAAAGAAAATACTGAAGTGCTGCATCAAATGATTGGATCTCACTCTAGATCAATCCAGCTAATCAGGTCACCCCTGAGTTTTGCAGTGCCTCATCTCCACCCAAATGACATATTGGGGCCACCTAGTAACACTGGGGCAAACCCCAATAACGGAGAGTGAGGCAAAGCTTACGTCGTGCCACGACGTAAAATAAGGCGCTTCTTGGGAGGCAACCCAAGGTTTTTACTGCTTTTAATTATTCTATTCGAATAATTGTGTGCTGATTTTGTAAGGTAAAATGAGAAAGGTGTTGAGAAGTGCAAGTTGGCGAGCCAAGGACCCAATGGGCGAGTCGCCAAATCTATCGGCGACTCCGACTTAACCCGCCATTGGGACCCCAAAATAAGAGATGTCCTATAAAACTCGGCGAGGTAAGTATGCATTCGGCACGTCACCAATCGGTAATAAGACTAACGTTGCCAAATGACAGAGAACTGAACGGTTATGTAAAGGCAGAAAGTCAAAATGTTTGAAGCTCTCACTTTCCCTCTTCTTAAACTGCTCAAAATCACACAAAAGATATGGTACGCACAAACCTAAACGCACCACCTCAGAAAAAGGCAACGGGAATTACAATCAATGAAGGAGGATCACATTCTTCACAGAAAAGAAAGAAAGATCTCCCACCGGGAGATAAAGGCAAACGAAAAAAGAACATCGCTAGGAAGGGCACAAATGTTGAACCAACACTTTTTGAGCCAGAGGATGAGCAACCTTTGATAAATCAAAGGGAGGAACTTTGGGCTAGAAATCAGCCCACAGCCATCGGAACCCCTTCCGCTGCCACTCCCCCAACTACCAAATCAGTGCCAACTTCAGTACCACCTCCAGCGGCTCCTACACTCCCTGCAGCTCCACCTCCACCCAGGTTGCTGAACATACTAAAAGGTGATGGTTTACAAACCATTCTAGAAGAAAAATTACTATCTGTGGAGGGTTTGGAAAGTAAGCATGCTGAGGTGCTTGATACACTCAGGTATCACGAGTTAGAGCAATTCACTAGACAACGGGGTTCTTACATCCCTTTCTGGGTTCGGGAATTCTACCTAGTTTATGGGGAATTGGTCACGAAAAATAAGAAAAAGGCTAGTGAGTTCCGACCGGTGAAGTCGGTTATGGTCAGCGGCAAGGAAGTGGAGTGTTAGAGCAAGCATATTAATGTTGTATTGGGTCGACAACTACTCTCAGTACTGCCCTACCAGGGTTTGCCTACTGCTCAATCCCTGGATAACTTGAAGGATTGGCTAGATCCGATGATCTCTAAAACCATCCCAAGGTGGATGGATACATGAGCTCAGATTGAGAAGAGGGACATGAACATTGCCTCCCGGTACTGGTTTGGTTTCATCAGCAACACTATCATGCCATCCCAGAACGAGTCGATTATGCGGCATCCTAGGGCTGCTTGCCTTGGGTCTATCATGGCTAGGAGGCAGATCAACTTGGGGCTATTGGTTTCACAGGAGATGGACATTAGAGCTAAACAGACGCAGACGTTTCTGCCCTTTCCTTTTCTGGTCACCGAACTATGTCGGCATGCTGGAGTACCCCGAGATCCTGCCAGTTATGTAGAGGTCACTCTGTCTTTCTCCATTTATATCCGGCATATAGAGGCCAAATTTACACGAGAGGAGGATGATAGGAAATGAGCAGCCTCAGCAGATAATTCTCCAGAGGTCAATATTGACTTATTATCAGCAGAAACACCTTCGTCCACCCCTACCTCTGAACCCTCAGGTATACTAGCTTCTACTTCTTCTTCCTCACAGGTGCCAAGTGCTTCCTCATCCTCTCAGCCTGCCAAAATCAGTCATGCCATGATCTTGAAGATGGGGCAGTTAGCCTATTCAACTAATGTGAGAGCCACCAGACTGGAAAGGTCTGTTCCATAAATGATTGACAGGGCCATACTAGCAGCACTTACTCTCATTCAGACTTCTGTTAATGCCTTGACAGTAAGAGTTATGGCTTGTGAGAGAAGATAACGAGAAGCCTCTGAGGTGACGGCCCTAAAAGCCGAGATTACAAGTTTGCAAAAGGACGTAGATTACCTTAAGTCTACCGACTTCACTTCATTCATAGAGAGAGCAGATGATAAGGATGTCCCTGAGACCACCGAAGATGTGCAATGGGATGTTGCAGAACAGGTAGAGTCAGATGCAGAAACCGATGAGGAGTTGATAACAGCATGGGTTAAGGAGATAAGAGTGAGCCAAGATGCGAGCATATTCAGAGATCTACCAGATCTAGTACAGACAGTTACGTCCATAGCATCCCTAAGTGGATCTGGCACTGCCTTTCAATTTGAGACTACTTTGGGCATTGATGCCCCAACAGATAGAGAGACTGCATAGCCAGGACCTTTCTCTACCCTCCTCTCTACATTGCTTACATCTACTTTTGGATTCTGTATTATTTGCATTTGAGGACAAACGCTTTTATTGGTGGTAGGGTGATGCTCATCTTTTGTGTGCAATTTGTGACTTATGTTTTGTATATATTTGGGTTGTCTATTTATAATTGTGTTAATAACTACTTCTTTTGTGGATGTTTGAACTTGTGGCTCCGTTTACTTTTAATTGCAAAATGATTTTGACCCTTCCGAAAAATTTTAAATTTTTTGCACATTTTTGCTACTCCTCGTGAGTTGAATGTGGCTGTTCT
>JAJOOR010086879.1:0-16178 GCA_036250505.1 Solanum acaule | reverse complement strand
TCTACTTTTATGTTATAATGATAAATTATTAAACTACACTTTTTAAAGAGCATGCAAATATTTGATGCAATAGTTCAAAATGGAATAGGGGAAGTAAACTAGTACACGAAATAATTGGACACAAGATGAAATTGTTAATTTAAATAAAATTTAGCTACACATAAAAAATAAGGATAAAAAATGCTTATTTTGAACTCCGTAATACATTAATAGAACATTCATGAGTAGGGATGTGCAAACACCGAATCAACCGATAAAAGTGTTATTGGTTTATTGTTATTGGGTTATTGGGTTAACGGTTTTTTAATGGTTTTATAAAAAAAATTATTGGGTTATCGGTTCGGTATTGGTTTTTAATATTGGGTTATTGGGTAAACCAATAACCCATTAAGACTAGTAATTTACTACTTTTACTTGTACATAAATATTATATATTAATCTTAATACCTTAGTAGTTACTATCTTTGTCCTTTAGCCTTCAATTCACACTTCACAATGGATTTGAGTTCCCAATTTCACATTATAAAAAACGTTAAAATCTAAAGTAAGAACCATATTCCTCTTAATTTCTCTTTGTGTTACGCTTGTATAGTTCTTTTCATCTTTGGTATTATTGTTTCTATTTTATGAGCTTTTGTAAAGTTACATTATTGTGTTTTCGCATCAAATTTATTAGAAAAGTCATATATTTGTTTTATAAATATTTTCTTATTGGTTAAACCGAAAACTGAACCGTTAAGGACCAAAATCGATAAAAAATATATTATTGGTTTAACATATTTAAAAACCTAAAACTGATAAACCGAACCGATAATACATAAAACCGAACTGACCGATGCACACCCCTATTCATGAGAGTAACCTAATAGTCTTAAAAGTTGAGTATTTATGTAAAATTTAAAATAAATTTTACGATAATACAATATTTATGATGCAATTATATTTCATCAATGAGTTCATTTTTATTTGAATTGTTCGTTAATATGTATTATATATAATATGTATTGCAATTTATGTTATATAGAAATTTAGAATAAAATATAATTTTATATTAATGAAGAATTTGAAAAAAAAAATTGTAGTACGTAAAGATTATAGAGTGATTATTTGCAAAACGAAGAAATGATTTATATTATGAAATAAGAAAATAAGAATGAAATATAAATAATAATATAATATTGAGGAGAGAGAAAAAGATTCATTTTTAGAGAGTAAAATAGATAATTGGATTGGAGTTGATTGTCTAAAAAAATATATTTGGAGAGTAAAATAGAGGATTGGGTTGGAGATGCCCTAAGGGTATTTATTCTACAAAGTGATGTCATTTGGTTTTTAAAAATATTGGTGCCACATATCAAATGCGCTATGAAAAATATATTTGATGACTTTCTCTATAAAAATGTTGAATGTTATCTTGATGACTTGGTGGTAAAGTCGAGAAAAAAGGATGTTCATTTGAAAGACTTAAGAATGGTGTTTGAGTTTCTCCAAAGATATCAACTAAGGATGAATCCGTTGAAATGTGCCTACGGAGTTACTTTTTGAAAGTTCCTCAGTTTCATTATGAGACATCGAGGAATTGAAATTGATTATGCCAAAGTTCATGCAATTTCAAAGATACCTGAGCCTCGATATATTCATGCGTTAAAAAGTCTCCAACGAAAGCTAGCCTGCTTGAGAAAGTTCATCTCAAATCTAGCGGGAAGATGTCAACCATTCGGTCATCTCATAAATAAAGGTGTTCCTTTTAATTGGGATCAAACATGTAGCTATGCCTTTAAAAGTATCAAACTGTATCTAGTGAAACCTCCCATTCTAGCAACCCCTACACCTGGAAAGCGATTGATACTCTAGATTGTGGCACAAGAAAGGTCTGTAGGAGCCCCGTTAGATCAAGAGAATAGGGAAGGCAAATAAAAAATATCTTTACTACTTGAGCAGAACGATGACACCAAATGAGGTGAATTATTCTCCAATCGAAAAGTTGTGTTCTCAATTCAAAAGATGAAACATTATTTTCAAGCTCATGTTGTCTGCCTTATTTCAAGCGTGTGATTTCTTATTTTCAAAAATCACGTTGGTTTTTCAAGAAAAACTGGGTTTTCTTCTCCCTTTTGGATTGAGAAGAAATCTCTATAAATAGAGATTCTCCTAACCTAGAAAAGTGACGAAATTAATTTTCTATTCGATACCTGCCCACCCAAGTATTGAGAGAGTTCGGATGTGAACTTGGGATCATTGTAGAAGACTGCAAAGTTGTTGTCTATCGTGTGAATTCGCTTGAAGGTCTGTCTAACATGTGGATTCGCTTGAAGGAGATGCTCACGCTTCAAGAGGTAATTCTTGAATTAAATTTCAGCAATTTTATGTGTTCTAGCATAAATGGTATTGGTTATCTATTATTCATGTAAGCAGTATGATCCTAATATGCTTCCGCTGTGCATATATAGTTTTCCAACATAAGGAACATTGACAAGCTACTTGGATTATACAGAAGATACAACAGTATATAGAGAAGATAGGGATGCGCAAAGTAGACCTGATTCAAATGACCACATTTACTGTCAAAAGAACATATTATAAGCTACTATGAGAATATCCTAAACTACCCTGGAGGAAATTGATCTGTAACAATGTTGGATTTCCTAAATGACTCTTCATTATTTTCCTAGCACTACATTGTGAAACTATATACAAGAAACTGATTGATCATTGAGGTATGAAAGTAAGTCGTGAGTGTCCACTGTGCGACACCAACCTGGAAAATCCAGCAACCAAGAGAGTATGGAGAAATTTTTTGATTTGGCTAGGAATTGTGAGACCACCCTGATGATGGACTTAGGAGGTTCAATGGTGCATGAACTGGGAGAAAGGCAAGGGGAACATGTCTACAATATATAGAGTCACTCTTGTGGCTGCTGTCTATTAGATATGGTTGGAAAGGAACAATAAAATATTTGAGCAAAGAGGCTTGTATAGTGAAGAAGATCATCTAAGAGAGCCAACATGCATGCATCCTAGTGTACTGCTCAACTAAATAGATCCCTGTGCTAACTAGAGGGTTATCATTATATTTAATTAGAAAAAGCAGATAGATGAAGAGGTTTAATTTGTAGGCTCGGCATGTCCAATTGAGGAACGAGCTTGTATTTTCCTTTGAGCTGTACAGAACACTTTCAGTAATAAAATGTTGATAGTAACCAAAAATTATAGTGAAAGTGCATGCATCTGTGTCGTGATTTCAAACAACAAGCAAAATTCTTTGTCCAACTTAGTTCAAAACTTCAAAAAATTGGCCCAAATTTCAATAGTGTTAATTTGCAAGAATCAGATTCCATTTAAACCACTCCATACCTTTCTTTATAATCTAATCCTGAAGAAAATATGGTTTATAGTTCTCAATGAGGAAAAATAACAAACAAACATTACGACTGAAACAAAGCACAACTTTTTCTCTGGTAACAGAATTCATTTAGTCACATGAGCTACTTTTTACTGCTAGTATTATCTGCTTTGAAGTACTTAGATTGAAGAGTTTTAAACAAATTAAAGTGTATAGCACAAATGAGGATCCTAGATCGTTTGTACAGACAGACTTTTTGGGTGCTAAGATCCAAAGTCGAGAGGGAAACAGCCCAGATCGTACGCTAAGGTCCCTAAGCAACGACCCAACCTCAGACTCTTTCTTCCTGACCTATTTGACTCTCTTTTTCTGCTATACAATAGCAATTTTAGTTTCCGAAGCTCATGATCAGATGATTCTAGGCGCAGGTATTCAGTGGTAAAACTCAATAGGCAGGTGTATCATTTATGGATCTCAAAATTATTTCTTTCAGGAGATTTTCTTGCTTTACTAACTTCACCTAACTCTTTAATATTTGTAGATTGCTTTTCTTTAGGCCTTTGTATCTAATTCTTATCCGTTTACTTTGGTTATTACCATAAGGAACTACAAATTCTAACACCTATCATCTCATTAGTAAACCAAATTCTTATTAGTAGTTGCTTAGCTCATTCCTTGTGAGGAAAATTCTTATATTTATGTGTTTTACGAATGACAGGAAACTTCAACAAAGAAATTTAAGAAGACTCTAGGGACACTTTTAAGGAAAAATAAAAGCTTACTTAACATAAAGTTTAAGAGAACAGTAAGTCTTGGAAAAACATATGTTTAGTAAAAACTCCTTCGGAAAAAAGTCTGGCAGCAACTAGCTAAGATGATAAACAAAACTTACACCTGACCACCCCTCAGTGCTTGATTAGTTAGTAACACCACCACCACCAACCCATAATTTAAAAAGAGTAAATAAACAAGATGCACCATAAAATCAAATTCATTAATAAACGTAGAAAAGCATAAACTTACCTTTGATGAGAAGAACACTCTGGGAATGCTTTTTTTTTTTAAAAATCAAGCAGCAGTTGACAAGATCTAGACCAACTAATTTTTCTCTTAAATATGTAATAACTTACAAAATAAGATTTGTATTAATCACATTATTATAGAGCAGAATCTAAACACCTAAGGGCCTTAAATCAACACTTCCTATCTGTGAGCAGTAGATATTGTAGCAGCAAGCCAACAATTGCTAGCAGCAACTAAGGCCATAACAATTCAGGTATAATAATACTTCTATCCTATGTCAAAGCAGGTGGTATAATCTAATTTTTTTTTAATAAACAACAGGTTGTAAGCACTAAGAAGAAGCTATGAAGTTAAGGAACCATCTAATAAAAAGTGATGTGGTTGCCTTAGGGAAGCCTAATAATCAGTTGATCAAAGTTAATACAGATGTCATTTGTTAGTCTCCGACAAGAATTGGTGGACGGCATTGCATGAATTCAATCTAGTACATGAAGGAAGATTCAGATTGAGAATAGATGTCACATGTGCAATGGAGCAGCAGAAACTCATAGTCATTTGTTTCTGGCTGCACTAGACTTATGAAACATGTTCCTCAGCCTTTTTAGCCTCAGAAGGTTAATGCCTAACACTATCGTGGAAATTTTTGAAGGCTTGAGCCACTAGAAAGTTGACAGCACCATCAAAAAGATTAGGAAGATGATACTTGCTGCCACCTTATGGACTATCTGGAATGAAAGAAGTAGAAGATATTTTTGATGGCCTCTCAACTACACAATTTATGTTCAAAGCTAATGTCTTTTGTATTTATGCTGAAAATTACTTTACAACAACAATCCAGGTGCAAGTACTTTGCATTTTAGGCCAGAATCATTAAATCATAACTTATGCATACACTCATTTGTGGCCTCAAAACATAACTCCTTTAAGTTAAACGCGGATGGGGGCCTTTGATGTTGTCACTCTCTGATAAGGGAGGACCAGTTGGGGTGATACAGGTAAAATTTATACGAGATCAGACATTGTTTTTGTTGCATCCATTTAGTATGGCAAGTGATGACAATCAAAGGGGTGACCTCAAATGGCATCCATTTAGTTTTACAACAAGTATCACTTAATAAATTAGTTATGAACAAAAAGGTTAATGATACTCATACAATATTTATATACTATTTTAGTATCACTTACTAAGTTAGTTATTAGCAACAAACCTTAATGATACCCATTTAGTAAAGATATACTATTTTAGTATCACTTAATAAATTAGTTATGAACAAAAAGCTTAATGATATTCATGCAATATTTATATACTATTTTAGTATCACTTACTAAGTTAGTTATTAACAACAAACCTTAATGATACTCATTCAATAGAGATATACTATTTCAGTATGACTTAATAAATTAGTTATGAACAAATAGCTTAATGATACTATACATTATTTATATACTATTTTAGTATCAGTTAATAGATTAGTTATGAATAACAAAGCTTACTGATACCGATACAGTAAAGATATACTATTCGGAAAAGGGCCTAAAATACCTTTGAAGTATTGAAAATGGTACACAACTACCCCTCATCCATCTATTGGCTCCAAAATACCCTCCCCATCCACCTATTGGCTCACAAATACCCCCCCTTTGGGTCCAATTTTAGCCACTTCATTAATGGAGCACCATTTAAAATAATTAAATAATCTTTTTAATTATGTGGGCTCAACCATTGGTTGCAATTTAATTATTTAATATAATTTTGAACCCACCCGTTTTTAACTAAACTCGCCCCAATACTTATTAAACCCGTCCGACCCAATACAAATTGAACCCAACTAATTAAAATAACCCTTGAAATTCCTGTGTACATCTTGAAATTCCTGTGTACATCTTGAACAAAGACTAAGGGAAAAAGGCAAGTAACAACTTGAAATTCTTGTGCACATCATTTTTGCTTTGCTATCCTGTTTACCTTAGTTTTGGTACTTCTATTTTGGAGTGATTGGTCGTTTTTTACTTCAGAAGATAAGTGATATTGTTGTTGGGACTTAGTTTCTTTGAAATACCCTTTTTTTAGTTTGTATAGGCAAGTAATTCTACCATTTTTTCAGTACTGGAACTTCATTCAATGAACATATCGATAATCTTTGCATATGTCTTCTTCGCATATTCCTATTTTAATTAGTTGGGTTCTTTTTGTATTGGGTCGGACGGGTTTAATGAGTATTGGGGCGGGTTTAGTTTAAAATGGATGGGTTTAAAATTATATTAAATAATTAAATTGCAACCAATGGTTCAGCGCCACGTAATAAAAAGGATTATTTAATTATTTTAAATGGTGGTCCGTTAATGAAATGGCTATAATTGGACCCAAAGGTGGATGGGGAGGGTATTTGTGAGCCAATAGGTGGATGGGGAGGGTATTTTGGAGCCAATAGGTGGATGAGGGGTAGTTGTGTACCATTTTCAATATTCGAGGATATTTTAGGTCCTTTTCTGTATACTATTTAAATATCACTTAATAAATTAGTTATGAACAAAAAATTTAATGATACTCATACAGTATTTATATACTATTTTAGTATCACTAACTAAGTTAGTTATTAAGAACAAACCTTACTGATACTCTTTCAGTAATTATATACTATTTTAGTATCACTTAATAAATTAATTATGAACAAAAAGCTTAATAATACTCATACAATATTTATATACTATTTTAGTATCACTTACTCAGTTAATTATTAACAACAAACCTTCATGATACCCATTAAGTGGAGATATACTATTTTAGTATCACTTAATAAATTAGTTATGAATAAAAAGCTTAATGATACTCATACAATATTTATATACTATTTTAGTATCACTTACTAAGTTAGTTATTAACAACAAACCTTAATGATACCCATTCAATAGAGATATACTATTTTAGACACTTAATAAGTTAATACGAACAAAAAGCTTAATGACACTCATACAATGTTTTTTCTTATAAAATACTTTTGAAGCATAATTTTATGAGTAATTTATGAAGAAGAAACCTTCATGATATCTATAAAGTATGTAGATACCGCTTTAGTATCACATACTAATGAGTAGTGTATGCAGAAGAAAATCTTAATGATACCTTAATGATAACAATACACTATAAGATACTCTATTGGTATCACTTAGTAACGAGTAATTTATAGAGAAGAAAATCTTAATGATACGATTAGAGTATATAGATTCTCTTGTATTATAATTTAACTAACGAGTAGGGTGTGAAGTAGGAATGTTAATGATATCAACATAGTATATAGACACTCTTTTAGTAATTTCTCAATTTTCCATATTATTTTTGAATGATATCACATTAGTATGTCATATACTACTATAATATCATTTAGTAATTGCTCATTTTCTCCAAATTATTTCTGAATGATACCACAACAGTCAACAATATGCCATATACTATTATGTCATCATTGAGTAATTGCCACAACAGTATGCCATATCACTGGATTCTTTCAATTACGAAAATCCTTCCGATTGGATAACTCATGTCAATACTTCCATTAATTTTGAAATGATCTGCTATTTGTTTTACAAAACCTTCAAAATTTGTAGTATTTTCTACGAGCAGTACATCAACTTTATTCTGTGAATTTCGAATTCCATTATGCTGTAAAAGAATGGGTATTTGCTCTATTCTCAAAACTAAGTGTTGATCTGAACTGGAAGAAGGACAATCGTTGATGCAGAAAGAAGGAGAAATGAGGAAAGAATGAGAAGCACGAATAAAGATGAAAGGAGAATTGGGGTAGAATAGAGATATTATGCCCCGGAAACTAGTAAGTTGAACTAGAGAGTTCTAGAGCTTTTCATAAGAGTTTTAGAGTGTGGTATGAGGATTACAAATCACAAAAATGATTCTCGTACTTAGAATGAAGATTTTAGGGGATAAACGTCGAGGTACGACCCCCCCAAGGACCACCCAAGGGGTTCTTGAGGAGGACCTCAAAGTAGCCCCTAAAGTTGTCAAATTGGTAGAACATACAGATGCCATCTACTGGCCGTAGGTGGACCCACGCCCCATGGGTTGGGGTCGTGGGTCAAGGACTGAGTTGGCCTGCAATTCTTAGCCTCTGACAAGCACCTACGGAGGTGCAGCACACACCGTGAACCCACCCACGGTCCGTGGGTGGGGGTTTCGTGAGTGAGAGCAGTTTTTAAGTTAGGGGTTTGGAGGTTAATTAGTAATTAGTTAGAGGTTAAGGGAGGTCGGTTACTTAGTTATTAAACCACCTATATAAGCCTAATAGACCCCTAAAATAAATCAATTAACTCATTCTTCAAAGGACCCAAATTCTCCAAATAATTCTCTCTCTAGAAGTGAAGAAGAACAAGAAGAAGAAATGAAGTTGGGGCAGATTTTCCCCCATTGATGCAAGCTTGGTTAGGGATTTGAATCAAGGTATGTTAGCTTAATCATCTATGGGTTCTTCCACCCTTAGAGCCCCCTAGGTATTCCCCCAATTGTGAAGTAAAAAGCCCAATTCTAGGTAGGGTTTCCTTTTACACTGTGAGTAGTGTTTAGGTATGATTCCAATCTAGTGGATAATACCTAATTATGATTGTATTAGCATTGAATTATCATATTATGATGAATTTATGTGATTTCCATGGTAAACCCTAGTTTATTTGATGAATTTCATATTTTGTGGGTTTATGCCATTAGAGGTGAAATTTGAAGGTTCATAGGTGATCTTCTTAAATCAATGTCATGTGTAGTAATTGTTCAAGATGAGGAATACATAGACATGAATTGAACTAGACTCTATTATATATGATGGATCTTGACTTGTAAAGTTGAAGTTGAAACTTAGGATGAATTGTGGCTAGAATTACCTAGTAATGAAGAATGTGATTGAATGCCTTGTAATCTAGGTTCATAATATGCTTCTATAGTGTAGAGTTCTTGAGAATGAAGACTTATAGTTGTGAATGTTGATCGGCTTTAGAGTGAAGCTATTATGATTAAATATAGATGCTAAGGCTTTGAGAGAAAAATCTATATGTGAATACAAGGCCAATGAATAGAATTGTGATGAAAGACCTTCACCTACCTAATTCACCTTATGAATCATATATGGTAGAATGTGATACAATCACTTAAGTCATAATGATAACCTTGTCTAATGTAGAATTCTAGACATGATATTAGGCATGATGATGAACTTAACATGAAAGAGTTGTCACATAGTAATGGTTCTAGGGTTGAAGGGCTTCTCTTACCTAATTGAACCTAAGGCTATAGAGCCTTTATACCTAGGTCATGGATGGTGATAGTTGCTCACACATGGTCTAAAAGAGGTATTAGCATGGATTAGTTGTCAAGAACATCTTTCCATAAACTTGAGTCAAAGTAGAGACTTAATGATTATCTTGTGGGATTTAGGCCTAGTACCGAGTGAATATTGTAATGAGATGGAGGTTCCCACCTAGTTGAGTTTAGGCTTCCAACATGGGATCTCTCACCTAGAATAGTTTGGATTTCCCGAAGTGTGTCTCATGATATGGAAGCCTTCACTTAGTGGAGTTTTGGGTTTCTAGTAGCAATCTCTGTATCCCATAACTAGCTGCCCCGTAGGAAAGTTAGCTATGGGATTCAACTAAGCTAACAATCCTATTCTACCTTAGGCCAGTGGACCAACCCTTGATGGTGTGGGTAACACCTTGAGAGATCATGTGATAGCTAATATGTTTTCATGTTGGTTAAGGCTATATCCCAATTAATCAATATTAGTAATGAACTAAGATTATGCTCAATGTAGCATCTCTTAGAGTTCAAACCTCATGGGCTAAGATTATGCATAATGTAGCATATCCTAGAGTCCAACACAAATAGTGGTCTAAGATTGTGCATAATGAGGCATCTCCTAGAGATCAAACTTAATGTTCTAAGATTGTGATTGAAGAAGCATCTCCTAAAGATCAAACTAAATGAACTAAGATTATGCTTGTGGAAGTATCTCTTTGGGTTCAACCATAGTAAACTAAGATTATGCTATCGATAGCATCTCCAAGAGTTCAAGCTTGATGAACTTAGATCATGCTTAACGTAGCAACTCCTAGAGTTAAAACTTGATAAACTAAGATGTACCTAGTATAGTATCTCTTAGGGTTCAAAACAATGAGGAACTAAGATAGGCTTAGTAAAATGTCTTCTAGTGTTCCGAGGCTTTCAAAAGGGGCTAGTCTCTAATTAAGGAACATGAGTATGATCACCTAAAGAAGTACTTAGTATTAGTGGTAGTATGGGATGCCATTCGTGCATTGTACAAGTATGACTTAAGGTTACCTAATGAGTGTTGTCTTACATGAGTTATGCTTGATGGATTGTTGCTATAGTTGCCTTCCAAGATGTGATTGACTAAAGGTGATAATTCCATTTTTTAAATTAAGTAAGCTAATAATGAGATCAAAGGAGGGTAAAAATGACTAGGATGACTTCAAGGTTATGCTTAGTGTGAAGAGTAGTATGGGATGCCTTTCATACATTGTACAAGTGTTCTTTGAGGTTACTTAGGTGTATGGTTCCCTTATGGTAGAAAGGCTTAAGAATTGATCATGCGTATAGTCTATGATTAAGATGACCAAAAAGGGATACTTGGCTTGGGTGGTATTATGAGATGCTATTCAAGCATTGCACATGTATGCTTTTAGGTTACTTGAGAATTAGAGCCGTCAAAATGGGCTTACCCCATGGGGTCGGCCCAACCCTACCCGTTATTGGGATAGGGTTGGGATAAGTTTTTCAAGCCCATTTAAAATTAGGGCTTATATGCCCGACCCATATAAGCCGTTGGCCCTTTAGGCTTGATTGGGGCTGGGCCGGGGTTAGCCCATGGGCCAAAACTTTTTATTTAATAGTAATTTACAATAATCTCACTAATATATAATCTAATTATTTGAATACACGCTATGTTGTAATATTATGAATCTTTGTGCCCAGAAACATGTATCTCAGAATATATGGACTCAAAATTAGGTTAATTTATTCTAGATACACTTTATCCAAGTAGATTCGCATGTATCTAAGATACATATACAAATCTCGCGCCCTCGCCTCCCTCCTATCCTGCTTGTCACTCTCTTATCTCACTCGTGTAATTGGTATGCGAGATACATCCTAATTACACTAGATTTTTGCTAGTGTTATTGAAACAACACCATTATTTGCCATATTTGATTTGAAAATCTTCTTATTTCTTGATGTTATAGAATTATAAGTTTGAAAAGAAAAAAAAAAAAGGGCTAGCCCACCCCAGCCCTTGGCCCTTCTAGGGTCGGGTTAGGTTGAGCATTTTCAGGCCCTACCAAATGAAGGGCCGACCCTCCCCAACACTTCAAATTCCTTGGCCCGTGAGGCTTGGGCCGGGTGGGGCTGGGGTAGCCCTTTTTGATAGCTCTATTGAGAATAGTTCTATTATGGTATAGATGACTAAGAGTCAAAGAATGCTTATATGATGCTTATATTGGAGACTTTGCTTATTATGATGATATTGTCTCTTATGCTTATTATTGATGTTTCATGAAGTATTTCATATGATTTTGGATTATGTCTTATATTGACTAACCCTTTTCTTATGCTCTTATGATTATGCTAGCTAACATATTTAGTACATTTTGTACTAATGCATACTTTGCCTACATTCTACTCAAATGTAGGGTTTTGAGACTTGAGTGCTATCTTGAAGCTAGGTTTCTAAGGAGCTAAGGAGTTGAAGATCTTGGTGAGTCCTCATAGCTTCGAGGACAAAACCCACCATTTCCTTTACGTTTTTATTTCATGTTTTTGAGACTATTATATGGTCTGTGTCCCAAGAATTTTATTCTAAAGTTGTATTAGATGTTTGAGACAAAGTATAGAAAGACTTCCGCTTGCTTTTATGAAAATGACTTCGATTATAAAAAGTTTTAAATTTTCCGTATTTTTCTATTATCTTATGTTCATGATATGCTAAGGGCTTGTATGAGACCCATTCGGGGTCAAGTATGCCGTGTTACTTCTAGGGTATACCCCTGGGTCTTGACAATCTTGGTATTAGAGCACAAGGTTTAGAATGGTTCTAGGATTGTCTCAAACCACGTCTAGTAGAGTCTTGTTCATAAATGTGAAGCGCGTCACATTCATGAATAGGAGACTATTGGGTGTTTATGAAATCTCACTTTTTCATTCTCTAAGTCGTGCCATAGAGTTTGGCTTTAGTAGGCCCTTCTTCTAATCCGTTCCCGTTGTTTTTTAGGGTATGGCTAATACAAGGGCAAATGCTAGGAGAGAAGAGGAAGGTAATGAGTATCAAGAGGTTCCACACCAAGCTCCTCCTCAAGCTCCAATTGATCCTTTAGGGGGGAATGGACTCAAGAATAGTTTAGGGCTACTATCCAAATGATGACTCAAGCTATGACGGCTAAAGCTCAAGCCGTACAACTCAAACCCAAGCTATAATGACTCAAGCCAATAGAGATGTTGGGCCCCATGTGAACCCTAATATGAACTCCATGGCTTCTAGGTTGAAAGGTTTTACAAGAATGAACCCTCCTATGTTCTTTGGTTCCAAAATGGGTGAAGATCCTCAAGAGTTTGTGGAAGAGGTCTACAAGGTAATTGATGCTATAGGGTGACTTCTATAGAAAAAGCGGAGCTAGACGCTTACCAATTAAAGGATGTGACCCAAGTATGGTATACTCAATGGAAGAGGAATAGGCCGGTAGAAGCTGGTCACATAGATTGAGAGGTGTTCAAGAAAGCATTCTTGATAGGTTCTTTCCCCGAGAGATGAAGGAAGTTAAGGTAGAAGAATTTATCAACCTTCGCCAAGGAGGTATGAGTGTTCAAGAATATTCTCTAATATTCACTAAGTTGTCCAAGTATGCTCCGTCTTTGGTGGCGGATCCTAAAGTGAGATGAATAGGTTTGTGACGGGTGTGTCTAGATTGGTAAGGAAAGAATTCCATTCGGCAATGCTTCATGATGACATGGATATATCCCATCTTATGGTGTATGCTCAACAAATGAAGGATGACAAACTCCAAGACAAGAATAGGGAAGTGAAGAAACCTAGAACCAGTGATGGGGATTTCTCCAATGCTAGCTCCGATGGATATGGTCAACCTAGGACCCAAAAAAAACTTTCCAACCAAGAGAGGGTGTTTAAACCTAAGCCCCAAAGAGGGAGTAATAGTGAATCCATTTTGCTTAAGCCTACTTTCTCCAAGTGTGGAAGAAAGCATTATGGTGAGTGTCTAGCTGGAAAGGAGGGGTGTTATGGTTGTGGTAATGAGGGTCACAAGAAGAGAGATTATCCAATCCTTAGGGCTAGAGGTAGAGAGGCCAAGAAAGCTTCTCTTAGGGGCGCGGATTCCAATGCTCCCAAGTAATCATAGGTTCTAAGCTCTCCAAACTAGTGGTGGTCAAGAGTGACCTCCTTATGTGGCTACCGATATGTTTTCATGCTTTATTTGATTCTGGTATTGTTTGGTAATTTGGTGACTTGATATGTTAGACTTTGAAGTTGTATCTAGTATGAATGATATTTAGAAGTGTTTGTGTAGGCTTACTCCCAAGGGGGAGATAGTGTGTCTATCTAACTAGGTTATTGTGTGTTTATATGTTTCCATGATTTCCTAATATGCATGTTCATGAAAATGCTTAGGTCTTGTTAGAGATGACTTATATGCATTGTTTTCCTCATGTTGTAGTGCATTGAGTAGATTTGCATATAGACTTCATGAGATGGATATATGAGCATGCCTTAGTTTTGGAGTTGAAAGATTCCTCCTTGAATAAATGTTTTTTGAGAGTAAATTGCATCTAGGTTCCATGAGCGTGTGTTGATCAAATTTTAGCTAGGAGATGTTAGTTCCTCCTTAAAAATTAATAGATATAGAATTTCATGCATTTTGGGTTGGTAAAAGTAGTTCCTACTCCCTTGTGTTTGCATTGAATATATTTAGTTTGGAATTGAAGTTTTCTTGCTTGGTTGTGTGCATTTAGATATGTTGCATGCATGATGGGTTGCTAGTCTAGAGTTGTGACTTTAAGAAGTGTTTAGAATCGTCATTCGAGGACGAATAATCCCAAGGGGGAGATATTATTACTCCCCGGAAACTAGTAAGTTGAACTAGAGAGTTATAGAGCCTTTCGTAAGAGTTTTAGAGTGTGGTATGAGGATTAAAAATCACAAAAAATGATTCCCGTACTTAGAATGGAGGTTTTAGGAGCTAAACGTCGAGGTACGACCCCCCCAAGGACCACCCAAGGGGTCCTTGAGGAGGACCTCAAAACATCCCCTAAACTTGTCAAATTGGCAGCACCTACGGATGCCATCTACAGGCAGTAGGTGGACCCACGCCCGGTGGGTTGGGGTCGTGGGTCAAGGCCTGAATTGGCCTGCAATTCTTAGCCTCTGACCAGCACCTACGGAGGTGCAGCACGCTCCGTGAACCCACCCATGGTCCGTGGGTGGGGGTTTCGTGAGTGAGAGCAGTTTTTAAGTTTATGTCTTTAAGTTAGGGGTTTGGGGGTTAATTAGTAATTAGTTAGAGGTTAAGGGAGGTCGGTTAGTTAGTTATTAAACCACCTATATAAGCCTAATAGACCCCTAAACTAAATCAATTAACTCATTCTTCAAAGGACCCAAATTCTCTCCAAATAATTCTCTCTCTAGAAGTGAAGAAGAAGAAGAAGAAGAAAGGAAGTTAGGGAAGATTTTCCCCCATTGACGTAAGCTTGGTTAGGGCTTTGAATCAAGGTATGTTAGATTAATCATCTATGGGTTCTTCCACCCATAGAGCCCCCTAGGTTTTTCCCCAATTGTGAAGTAAAAAACCTAATTCTAGCTAGGGTTTCCTTCTACATTATGGGAAGTGTTTAGGTATGATTCCAATCTAGTGGATAATACCTAATTATGATTGTATTAGCATTGAGTTATCATATTATGATTAATTTATTTGATTTCCATGGTAAACCCTAGTTTATTTGATGAATTTCATATTTTGTGGGTTTATGCCATTAGAGGTGAAATTTGAAGGTTCATAGGTGATCTTCTTAAATCAATGTCATGTGTAGTAATTTTTCAAGATTAGGAATACATAGACATGAATTGAACTAGACTCTATTATATATGATGGATCTTGACTTGTAAATTTGAAGTTGAATCTTTAGGATGAATTGTTGTTAGAATCACCTAGTAATGAAGAATGTGATTGAATGCCTTGTAATCTAGGTTCATAACATGCTTCTATAGTGTAGATTTATTGAGAATGAAGACTCATAGTTGTGAATGTTGATCACTAGGGCATTAGAGTGAAGCTATTATGATTAACTATAGATGCTAAGGCATTGAGAGTAAAATTTACATGTGAATACAAGGCCAATAAATAGAATTGTGATGAAAGACCTTCACCTACCTAATTCACCATATGAATCATAGATGGTAGGATGTGATACAATTACTTAAGTCATAATGATATCCTTTTCTAATGTAGAATTCTAGACATGATATTAGGCATGAAGATGAACTTAACATGAAAGAGTTCTCACATAGTAATGATTCTAGGGTTGAAGGGCTTCTCTTACCTAATTGAACCTAAGTCTATAGATCTGTCATGACCCAAGCCTAGGGCCTAGACGTGATCGGCGAATGGGGAACCTGAAGGAACCCCAAACAAGCCTCATAGCGTATCATTACACATCCTTGGTCGCGGAAGCAATTAAAATGACCATAAGCGATAAGCATAATCAAGGGGGAAATCGGGACTAAGGGAG
>JAJOOR010086876.1:0-35404 GCA_036250505.1 Solanum acaule | reverse complement strand
AAATCCCCCTGATATTTGACATTTGTGTCACCCCAAATTTGAACCATGCTTTAATTCGTAAATGCTTTTATCTATGATTGACTTTAGCATATTCATGTTTTCCTATTGATTCTCAAATACGTACCACTCCCTTGGGACATGCTTTTTTAACTGCTAAACTTGAGTTTTACTTGAGGCGAGAAAAAGTTTAAGTTGGGGGTGTTGATGAGTCCACCATTTGGACTCATTTAGGGCTTCATTTTAATAGATTTAGTGTCCTCAAATGCATATTTTGTGCCATTAACTGATGTAAATCCTTGAATTTCAGGTATGGTGTATGCTCAATCCATTGAGAAGTACAAGCTTAAGAGGATGGGTAGAGATTTGAAGAGGGGTAGATCCGATGAGCAAGTTCAACCTAGGTTTAAAAAGAGAGTTCTTAATCAAGATTCCTCAAGTGCTCCTACGGTTAACCAAGAAAGAGGTAGTGGTTCTGAATTTTGTTAAGCCTACTTGTCACACTTGTGGGAAGAAGCATTTTGAGAAATGCCTAGCCGGTACTAATGGGTGCTATGGGTGTGGAAAGAATGATCATAAGGTGAGAGATTGTCCTACTCTTGCGGCTAGAGGAAGAGATGCTAAGCAAGCTTCTTATAATGGTCCAAATCTTGATAATCAAAAAAATACTCGTTTTTATGTTCTCCAAGTTAACAAGGAAGCAAATCCGGATGAGGGTGCCGGTAAGTTATAGTTCCTTGTTTTTTAATGAGATCCTTATGTGTTGTGCATGATGGCCTAGTTGGGTTTCTCTTAAGTGGGGTATGGTATGTTGAATAGTGAGATTGTTGAGAGTGTTGAGGTTCGTGTCTCTTTTCCTTCTATTATACTCAACTGTGAGACTTAGAATTTCTAGTACCATGATGCATGTGTTGGAGTCTTGTGTGAAAATGAGTTTCCATGTGTCTCCTTATGTCATGCATGCTTTAGTTGAATTCTTATTAAATGATAAAATGAGTTTTCATAAATGTTGTTCGTTATGTTGATGTGCACTTAGGATGATTTGCCTAAAAGTTGCATGAGTTGACTTGTTGAGCATGTTAAATGTGTTCTTGAAAATGTTGCATAATGGTGCTTTTATGAGGAATTTGCATTATGTGCTTAAATTATGAAGTTTGGAGAAGGAAGTTCCTCCAATGTAATGAGAAATGGTTAAGTTGATGCATAAGGAGTTGGTAGAGGTGTTCCTACTTTCTTGAATTGCATGAAGTTGTTACCACTTTAGGGAAGACTTCGGATTCCATGTCTAGCTTGCATGGTCTATGTCGGTTAATGTCTATTCCCATCATGTGTGATGTACACTCTAGTTATTGGGTAGGTTCTATAACGTGTAGGTAGTAGTATGGGATGCTATCTACACATGGCACGAGTAGGCTTTGAAGATACTAAAGTGAGTTCCCTAAGCCTTAATGGCTAATTCGTGAAAGTCCTCTAAATGCATGAATGTGTCCTAAATGACTCCAAAGAAGAATGTTGTCTTGATATCCTTATAATATATTGCATGTCTCTCTTATTTTAGGGAAATGAACTACTTAGCATGATATATTGATGTGGCAAGGTTCTTGTCTATAGTAGCCTTCAAGAACACTTAGGTGTGTATGAATGAGGTTGTATGGACGGCCACTTCATGTCCTACTCAAGGGTGCCTTAGGATGACTCTAGATAGAGACCCTAGGATGTTAACTTGTATCTTTCTTGGTGTACATGTTATGTGTTTGTTATTGATTCTTGTGAAGCATCATTGCTTGAGATGAAGTATAAATGTGAAGAAAATTCTTTATATGTTGGTTGTGATTTAAACTATGCCTTCATTGTTCATGACTTGAGGGATTTCTCAAAGAGCATATGCATGGGTTTCCAACCAAAATGTCCGTTTAAAGCATGTTTTTGCATGGTCATCATACTTAGTGCTTAATTGTGCTAATCCATATTTTCTTGTATTTTCTAAAAAGTATAGGTGCGGGGATGTGATTGAGCTAGCTTTGAGTTGGAGGTTGGGACTAGAGTTCTCTCAAGATCTTTTGGTATGTCCTCATATGTCGAGGAGAAGGATATCACGTTCTTAGTTTTCATGTATTAAGACTTGTAATAGTTTTAAGTACTCTTTTCGATTGTTAAGGGTCGTGACCTTATCTTGTATGTTTTTCTAAAGTTGGCCACTTGAGACTAGTCTTCCGCTTGCGTATAAAGACTTTTAAAGATATTGACCTTTTAGACTTATGTTTTTGGATTAAAGAGGATTTTAATTCTTTCTTATTTTCTATATATCGAATGTTATGAATGTTAAGGGGTTGTATGAGACCTCCGAGAGGTTGAGTACGCCATGTTACGACTTGGGGGTGCTCTCAGGTCGTGACAAAATTGGTATTAGAGCATAAGGTTTTGGAAATGGCTCTTAGGTTCAAAGTCTCACAAGCCACGTCTAGTAGAGTCTTGTTCATCGGTGCTAGTTGCAACACATCTATGAGTGAGAGACTATAGGACTTTAGAAGTTACCGTTTATTTCATAATTCTTGATGTTATTCCTTAGAGTATGGTTCTATAATTGTCATTTTCCTAATAATTTTTCTTGTGTTTATAGGATATGAATACAAGGGCTAACCCCAGGAGAGTGGAAGAGGAGATTGTTAGTGAGGGAGTTCCTCCCCGAGGTGATCAAGGTCCTCAAGGTGAGCAAGCTCCTATAGGTAACCAAGAGAATGAGGTTCTGGTGGTTCCCTCATACATGACTAATGAGGAGATTAGAGTGGCTCTTCTCACCCTAGCGAGAGCCATGACGGGTCAAGAAAATAGAGATGTGGGGCCTAGGGTTAATGCTAATGAGAGTACCATGAGCTCAAGATTGAGGGACTTCATGAGGATGAATCCTCCTATCTTCCTTGGCTATAGAGTGGGAGAAGATCCCCAAGAATTCTTGGATGGTGTTTATAATTAGTAGATGCTATGGGTGTATTTTCTAGGGAGAATACTGAGTTGTCTTCCTACCAATTGAAAAAGGTGGCCCAAGTTTGGTTCACACAATGGAAAGCCAATAGGCCAGTTGAAGCGGGTTCTATAGAATGGGAAGAGTTTAAGAGAGCTTCCTTGGTAACTACTTCCCCCATGTGAAGAGGGAGTATAAGGTTGAGGAGTTTATAAACCTTAGGCAAGGTACTATGAGTGTGGAGGAATATTCCTTGAAGTTTACCTTGTTGTCTAAATATGCTCCATTTATGGTGTCCAACCCTAGGGATGAGATGAGTAGGTTTGTGACCGGTGTAACCGACCTTGTCAAGGAAGTGTGTTGTACGACAATGCTCCATAATGATATGGACATTTCTAGACTTATGGTGTATGCTCAATCCAATGAGGAGTCCAACCTTAAGAGGATGGGTAGAGATTCGAAGAGGTGTAGATCCGATGAGCAACTTCAACCTAGGTTTAGAAAGAGAGTTCCTAATCAAGATTCCTCGAGTGCTCCTAAGGTTACCAAGAAAGAAGTAGTGGTTCTCAATTTGTTAAGCCTACTTGTCACACGTGTGGGAATAAGCACTTTGGGAAATGCCTAGCAGGTACTAATGGATGCTATGGGTGTGGAAAGAATGAGCATAAGGTGAGAGATTGTCCTACTCTTGCGGCTAGGGGAAGAGATACTAAGCAAGCTACTTATAATGGTCCAAATCTAGATGATCAAACGAAGACTCGTTTCTATGCTCTCCAAGCTAACAAGGAAGCAAATCCAGATGAGGTTGCCAGTAAGTTATAGTTCCTTGTTTTGTAATGAGATCCTTATGTGTTGTTCATGATGGTCTAGTTGGGTTTCTCTTAAGTGGGGGATGGTATGTTGAATAGTCAGATTGTTGAGAGTGTTGAGGTTCGTGTCTCTTTTCCTTCTATTCTACTCAAGCGTGAGACGTAGAGTTTCTAGTACCATGATGCATGTTTTGGAGTCTTGTGTGAAAATGAGTTTCCAAGTGTCTCCTTATGTTATGCATGTTTTAGTTGAATTCTTGTTAAATTAGAAAATGAGTTTTCATAAATGTTGTTCGTTATGTTGATGTGCACTTAGGATGATTTGCCTAAAAGTTGCATGAGTTGACTTGTTGAGCATGTTAAATGTGTTCTTGAAAATGTTGCATAATGGTGCTTTTATGTGGAATTTGCATTATGTGCTTAAATGATGAAGTTTGAAGAAGGAAGTTCCTCCAATGTAATGAGAAATGGTTAAGTTGATGCATAAGGAGTTGGTAGAGGTGTTCCTACTTTCTTGAATTGCATGAAGTTGTTACCACTTCAGGGAAGACTCCGGATTCCATGATGTGCGGCCAGTTCATGTCTTACTCAAGTGTGCCCTAGGATGACTCTAGCTAGAGACCCTAGGATGTTAACTTGTTTCTTTCTTGGTGTACATGTTATGTGTTTGATATTGATACTTGTGAAGCATCATTGCTTGAGATGAAGTATAAATGTGAAGAAAATGCTTTATATGTTGGTTGTGATGTAAACTATGCCTTCATTGTTCATGACTTGAGGGATTTCTCAAATAGCATATGCATGGGTTTCCAACCAAAATATCCGTTTAAAGCATGTTTTTGCATGGTCATCATACTTAGTGCCTAATTGTGCTAATCCATATTGTCCTCTATTTTCTAAAAAGTGTAGGTGCAGGGAAGTGATTGAGCTAGCTTTGAGTTAGAGGTTGGGACAAGAGTTCTCTCAAGATCTTTGGGTATGTCCTCATATGTCGAGGACAAAGATTTCACGTTCTTAGTTTTCATGTATTAAGACTTGTAATAGTTTTTAGTACTCTTTTCGATCGTTAAGGGTCGTGACCCTATCTTGTATGTTTGTCTAAGGATGGCCATGTGAGACTAGTCTTCCGCTTGGGTATAAAGTCTTTTAAAGATATTGACCTTTGAGTCTTATGTTTTTGGATTATAAATGTTTTTAATTCTTTACTATTTTCTATATATCGAATGTTATAAATCCTAAGGGCTTGCATGAGACCTCCGAGAGGTCGAGTACGCCATGTTACGACTTTGGGTGCTCTTGGGTCGTGACAAGCCTCTTTATCAATTCCCTTAACATCATCAACTCATGGTTGATCTGCTACCCAGTGATGAGTGGTAGATTTGCACTTATTTGAGGCATATTTAGCTCAATAATTAGGGTCCTTCATGCCTAATTATGTTCTATTTTAATGATATCTTCATGATTTGAAGCAATGAAGCTAAATGACAGGGCAAGGATGAATGTTTGAAAGAATAGCAAATAATTGTGTGAAGAAGTGCAAACAACACTATGATGAATGCTAAAAAGAAGGTAGAATCACCTAACGAGCATGCTATTACCTCAAATTGATAGTGCACTAGGTTTGTTTCTCAAGGCTTGTATGCTAACTCATGGAGAAATGGTGATGCACCAAATGCAAGAGATGAATACACTAAACGTCACCAAATTTGATAGTTTCAGATGATAAAATAGAAGTTCCAAAGGAGAAAAAGGTGATGACCGACAACTCGAACAAGACCACCAAATAACGGTAAAAAACCTGAAGCCTGGAGAAAGAAAAAAGTAAGTTGAAGCACGATTGGAAACTCGCTGAATGATATAGGCAAGCCCAACTAATGTCATAGAGTGAGAAGCGTAATGATTTTTGGGCCAAATTTTGGGAAACTATAAGTAGCCCAAACGAGAGAGAAAAAGGGGTCCAAAATTTGTGAGAAAATTATGAGTATTACATAGAGAGAAACACTCCTCATTGAGTACAAACACTTTCTAGTTGTTGGAGATTTTGAATTGACTATCTAAAATTTGCTAAATTGAGGTTGAATTCAATGTAATTTTGCTTGTAATTGCTTAAATTCATATTACCCATACCTAATTTCATTTAATATACACTTCCTTTGCTTATTTTGATGGGTGGCTAAAACCACAATCTCTAGGGGTGTGATTATTGGGTTGAATGCTAATTTAGCTTAGTGGGCATGTTGAATTGCTCTGTTTTAGAACTATTAATCATGGATTTGAATTGTTACCATGTATTTAATTTATGAATCAAGGTGGCAAACTTGATTGTAGTTTCCATCTCTCATCAGTCCTCGAAAAAGACAGATATGAGTGGGTGATTAGTTTGATGTTTGCAATTTAGCTAAGTTTAATTGTAAATTCAAGGTAGTTAGTTGAGTTGAGAATTGCATGGATGAGACCAAAAAGAGATTTCATGAAATTGTGTTATGAGAATGAAAGAAGATTAAGATAATTAAAGATGACCTAGCCTATCCTTGATTATCTAGTTTTACTGATCCATTCGATACTATTCCTAGTGATCTCAATGTTTAGTCCCCACACCCCTAGAGTTAATTAATCTCGTGAACTTTTGCTTGCTTTAATAATTGTATAATTGTATTCCTAAAATGGTGTTGTTAAATTTTGTGAAATCATCCACCCATTTGTCATGTTTAATACATTAAGATTAGTTGCAATTTAATTCACTAATTGGATCATCAACCTTGCACCATTCCTTGAGGGATTCAACCTCGACTATTAGTTGAGTATTTTTATTGACGATGACCGCTCATTGTTTATAATTATTTTACAGAGTGATTTGAGCGTTATAAAATATTATCCCACTATCGGGGGATGGTAGTTAGGAATTCAATTTGAGAAGTAATTTGCATACTAATTTGTTTTGTAGTTGAAAAACCTTACGATTGGCTCTCTTGTTGTGTATCTTAGTAGGTGAAACAATGAATATGTACGGTGGCGACGATTCCAATCTCCATGGGAAAGATAATACTGTTAGAAAAGAAGAGGAGGTGATTTCTCATATCACCAATGAAGTTGAAGCAATTTGTATAGCACCGGTACACAAGGATACACCATTTGTCGTAGCCACGCCCATGTTGCAACTTATCAACGCGGGAGTATTATATGGGGATCTCGAATATGAAGATCCTAATGAGAACCTTCACAAGAATGTTGTTGTGTGCAACCTTTTTGAGATGAGGTTATTTAACAAGAGTCAATGCGGTTGATGTTATTTCCTTTTTCTCTAATGGTGGAGGTGACTAGGTTGTTGATTTAGTTGCCAAGGAAGTTTATCACCTCATGGGGAGAATTGATTAAAGCTTTCCTTTAGAGGTTTTTTCCTCCTTCTAAATGTAATGAAATTCAGGAAAGATATTTAGACTTTTGAAAAAATGAATGGAAACTCTCTTATAAAGCATGATTACTTTTTAAGCGGGTGTTGTTACAATGTCCTAGACATGGTTTTCTAGATGAGAAATTTTAAAAATATTTATACCAAAGTCTTGGTGTTATGAATAAATGATTGGTTGATCATCTTGTTCGGTGCGGTATAGTTAAGCAACCATTAATAGAAGTATCAAGGTTGCTTGATGAGATGACAAAAATTAACCAAGCTTGGTACACGAGTGAAGATTATCTGTCACTTCCGAACTTGGGGACACTTAAGGAACAAGAAGAGAAAAACCAAGAGCATGACAAAAGCATTGCTAAATTGATTGCTCAACATGAAATGTTATCCAAACGTGTTATTAGAGGTGGGGAAAATTCAATAAATGCAATGTCCCAGATAGTGTATGATCATGTGGTTTACATGAGAGGTGGAAAATCGGAGGGTTTTGGCCAAGTTATCCAAGGCTTACCAGAAATAAAGGTTGGACCAAAAATAATGATGAAATATGGTAAGAAAGGGTTTGTGAAGATGCTACATATATGCAACCTTTCAATACACGTGATCTGATGAAGACACCAATTGATGATTTGTTGACTAAAATCCTCAACATATGTCATGACCCAAGGTAGCCCCTAGGCATAACATGGCGTATAAAACCACGAGAGGCCCCATACAAGACATTAACATTCATCCAAGATAATAAAATATAACATATTTTAAAGACAGGTTTAATAGAAAAAAGTGGAAGTCTAAACATCTTCTCGAAGCCATCTAGTACATAAGAAATGATCAAGGCATAGCCCTTACATCAAGTTCCAAAGCTGAAAGTAAATACACAAGGGAAACCAAGCTCAATCCAAGTAACATGAGAACTCACTAATCTTCCAGCTTCTATATGAGATCCCTAGCCATGGATGTGCGAATCTGTAAGGTTGGAGCCTACATTTGGGGAAATGTAGGAAAGAGTTTGTGTTAGTACAAACATGTACCAAGTATGATATCCATGTATAAAGCATTTGAAAACATGCTAAAAAGAGAATATCTTAGTGGGATGACTAGAAGACATAAGTCGTAAAACATGGTCAACGATAGATATCACTTTAAATCACGTGTGAGATATTTCTTGAAGTAACCTTAGTTCATTATTATGGGAGATTTATCTTTAACCGACATATAAGACCATGTGAGCTATCAACACGAAATTTGATGTCTACTCCACTCCGAAAAGGGGTGTCCTACTTGCCAAGGTAACACCATGAACTTATAGCTTATATTGATCCACTAGCTAATTTCTACCAAAGACAATCATCCTATTGGGGCACATAGGTATGGGATAAGTAGATTGCTACTAGAAACCCCACCTCTACTAATGGGAGAGCTTCCATCTCAATATCCTCTCGGTGCTAAGTGTCAATCCCACGGAATAGTCCTTTCTTCACTTGTCCTTATTATCCATTAAATAGCACGTCATATTGCCAATCCAAGCTAAGTCATATGTCATCCATGGAAATGTACAATTAACTAACACATCCAAGATAGGTTTCATTAGAATAGCTCCTTAACTTTGATTCATTTTAGTTGAGAAGACATTTCAACCTTAAAATCCACTATGTGAGAAAACCTTTCACATTCATGAATAAGGTAGTTATGTAAGCAATTCTTTCACAACAATTAAACACTACAGCAACATATATGCTTTTACTCTCAAAGCAATCTACATCATATCTCATTAATTCAACAAGAACATGCACAAGTCCATAATTAACCTTTCATAGTTCAAAACCCATTTTCAGTCATCAATACCTAGAAAACATGGGTTAAGCTTGGTTTATTGTGGATTCTTATAAAAATCATTAGTTTTTATCAATTCATGCATAAAAGTTCATAAATCAATCAAATACATCAACATTGAAAGGAACCCATGACATGGACGAAAAATTATAGCTCAATAGGGGATTTCTAACTTTGTAAATTGGACAATTTAGGAACTGCATGGAGGAAAGGGCTCCATGGATGAAAACTATCATACCACGATGCCAAGATCTTGCCTTAAATGGTGGAATTAGAGGTTTGACTTTAAACCCTAGGTTGGCTCCTTCTTCTTCAACCTTTCTTGGGAGAGAAATATTTTGGAGAAGAAGACTTGTTCTTCTTTTAAGAATTTAACAGAATGATTTCAATTGGGGAAGTTTGGGGGGTAAAAACACTTATATAGGGTATTAGGTGAAGGGTAAAACAACATAGTATTAGGCTAGAATAATTAGGAAAATATTCAAAAGCCCCTAAGAAAATAACCGCGACTCCCGTCCATGGCACGACCTACGATCCATTGGTCAGACGACATACCGGACTGGTTGGCCATCATTTGGGGTCAGAGACTATGATATTTGGACCTTGACTGATTGGACCCACTTATGGACCGTGGTTCCAATTTTGGGCCTTGGGTCTTGATTGTGGTTCTCAACTTTTGACCTCAAAATCTCTCTAAGTTTAAGACTCACCTACGAAACCTATCTATAACTTGTGCATTGAATGACGGATCATCCCGGTGAACAATCTAAAAAGTACTAGAACTTGACAGTTTTAGAAAAAACATTAACTTACTGACCACGCCACTACCAATAGACCGTCGTCGTACCTACAGGCCGTGGGTGGTGTCATTGGTGTTGACACCAGGTCTATAAAAAACTGAACTTTTCTCCTTTTCTCAATGCGAGGTGTTATAATATCTTCCCCTTGAATGGGGATCATGACATCATAAAGAAGGTAGGAACATAATCAAACAGCCCAACATGCTTGCAATTACATAAATGGACATATCCAAGAAGGAAACATCAACTATAAGTTAAAGCATGTTCAAAACATCATATCATGAGGCTTGTATGCAACTCATACTCAAATGTACATAAAAAAGTAGAAATCATTAAAGTAAACTCATTTTTAAAAAATTTAAGCTTTTTATGAATCATGCATAATGAGGAAATCATGGGAATATCAAAGACACAAGACACCCAATGAGCAAACCATGAGAAGCCAAATACCTTAATCTTTAGTAGGGACGAAGGGAAATAGATGAGGATAACGGGACATCATAACTGCCTCTTCCTCCCATGTAACACCCTTAATTAACTGATTCCTCGAAAGAACCTTTTGATATGTCAGGGATTTCAACTCATCTAGGGCTTGATATTCAAAGTTTTAGTGTCCTCAATGCTTATTTTATGCTCTAAACTGATGTTAATATGCTAATTGGTAGCAAGGAAGGCGAAAGAGAAAGTCAAGGACATTACTGCGCAAAAAGGAGAGAAAGAGCTGAAGAAGTTTAAGAAAAGCAAGGCTGGTACTCACCATAGCAACTCGACGAGTCTCCAAGTGGACCTTCAGCTCACCAAAAGTTCCAGCATGCTAGCCCATCGATAAGACCAACTCGGTGAGAAAATTGGTGTTTTGGTGAAGCGCCGAATGGATCGGTGATGACAACTTCGCCTAAAGTTACAAAAGAGAGGTGGTGAAAGGCTAAGACAAGAAGGCGATGTGAAGGAGCATTTGGCATGTCATCGACCAGGTCGGCGACACCCGACTTAATTTGCCGAATGACTCCTAATCTGAAATTTAGGAAACGTGTAATGCAAATTTTAAAAGAAGAAAAGGAGTTCCCACATTGTCCAGTTTTAGGTTTTTGATCCAAAACATTCTAGACATTATCTTTACACTTTTTGAGTAGATATTTAGGGTTGGTTTTTATTTTGAGCTTAAATTTGAGCATTTGAAGACTTGTGGATTGTTTCCTAAGCCTATGGAAAATATAGTTGGTAACAATTTCTTGCTCTTTATGATGTTTGGCTAAAACCCCCATTCTTGGGGTATGATTATGTGATTGAATGTTTAAATTAGCTCGTGGGTGTTAGTATATACTTATTTTATTGTTAATTTGAAGTGGGTTCAATTAATAGTTGAGTTTTAATTGATGAATTGTTGTTGCATATACAATTCTAGTATAGCATTCTAAGCTTGCTTGAGAAAGAGATATTAGAGTTAAATTTATTAATTGGTGATTGTAGTGATTAGGTTATTGTAGACTTCGCTTGAGAAAGTGGGTCTAAATTCAATTCTACTAATCTAGCTTGGAAAAGTAGATTGATTGGGGTATTGGGTAGTGTATATTTTTTATACTTGTTGAGATTCGAGAGAACTCGCTTGATTCGTGATAGTTTATTGAGATATGACTATTGTAACTAAATCCTAGCCTACCCACTAAGATTCAACAACTTTTAGTAAATAATAATCACCCATTTTGCGAAAGTGGCATTCAATTGATAGCACTCCCAAGAACTACCCTCTACTTGTTTTCTCCCGGTTGTTCGTAGTTGTTAACTGTTCACTCAAATCCACCCATTTGACATTAATTGTCAACCCCTTGTCATTTATTTTATCTTTTTGAAAATGTCTACATCGACAAATGATTAGAACACCATTTTACTTCGTATTTAAATTCTTTACTGTATAACTCCATGTGGGATCGATCCCAACTCTTAGTTGGGTTTATACTTGTTAGCGATTTCCTACACTTAGAATTAGATGAAGTGTAGTTGAGCATTATCACCTTTACGAAAGCAACTTTTTTATTTCTCAACTTTTGACTTTCCGGTCTAAAATCTCAATCGAAACTTCCTCATAAGGAAGATTCTCCTTAACTCCCATACCTTCTAAGGGAACTATCGATGTCAGATTTCAAACACATTAAAACTGGTTGTACCAATGCCAACTCATTAGGGAATTCAAGTTAATAAGCAACATTGCCAATTCACCTTTAAGTCTGATATGGGCCCACATAACAGGGACTAAGCTTCCCTTTCTTCTCAAACCTCATTACACCCTTTACGAATGAAAGTTTCAAGTAGACCAGATCATCTACCTCAAACTCAAGATCTTTCCTTCTAACATTGGCATAGGACTTTAGTCGACTTTGAGCCATTATCAACCTTTCTCTAATAAGCCGAACTTTGTCCATAGCCTCAAGTACCATTTTGGGCCCTATCAAAGCACCTTCACGCACTTCAAACCAACATATTGGAGATCTAAACCTCCTACGATATAGGGCCTCAAATAAAGCCATAACAATGCTTGAATGATAGCTATTATTGTACGCAAACTCAATCAATGGCAAATAATCATCGCATTTACCCTTGAAGTAAATTACACATACTCTCAACATATCTTCCAAAGTTTGGATAGTACGCTATGCTTTCCCATTGTTTTGTGGTTGAAAGGCCATACTAAGCTTGACACGAGTACAAAGACCCTTTTGGAAAGATTCCAAAACTGAAAAGTGAATTGGGTACCACGATCGGAGATAATAGATAGGGGCACTCCATGCAACCTCACCATTTCATTCAAATATAACTTGGCATAGTCCACTGCCGAATAAGAAACATTGACATGAATGAAATGAACAAGTTTCGTCATCCAATCTACAATAACCAAAATTGAGTAATGTTGTCGCCGGATACAAGGCAAACCAACAATGAAGTCCATGTTAAATCTTCCCACTTCGAGGAATGATAATATCTTGAGATAAACCTCCTAGCTTTTGATGCTCAACTTTCACTAGTTGGAAACTAGGACACTTAGCCACAAATTCCGCAATATCCTTCTTCATCCCATTCCACCAATAGATCTCCCATAAGACACGATACATCTTGGTGGCTTTCGAGTGGATGGATTACCGAGAACTATGGGCTTCTGACAAGATTTGATTCCTGAAGTCATATACATTAGGAACACACAAACGACCTTGATATCTAAGTACCCTATCTCCCCCTTGGGAGAAAGCCTCTACAGACCTTTTAAGCACCGCTTCCTTCAATTCAACCAAAGTTGGATCAAGACCTTGCTTGGCTTTCACATCAGTCACAAAAGATGATTATGAACCATAAAACCAGCTTTGTTATAGTCAACTAACCAAACACACAATCAGGAAAATCTATGAACATCTCGAAGTAACTCTTTTTTATTATCTTCAACGTGAGCAACATTACCCATCGATAACCAAGTAAGAGCGTCTGCCACTATATGTGCTTTACCAGGGTGATAGAGAACACTCATGTCATAATCTTTCAATAATTCAAGCCACCTTATTTTGCGAAGATGTAAATCCTTCTGGTTAAACACCATATTGCAAACTCTTGTGATCGGTAAAGACATCCATATGAAGACCATACAAATAATGCCTCCAAATCTTTAAGGCAAAAACAACTGCCGCTAGTTCAAGGTCATGAGTAGGATAATTCTTCTCATGAATCTTAAGGTGCCTTGAAGCATAAGCAATGTCTTTCCCATTTTGCGCAAGTACACATCCTTGCCCAATTTTTTAGGCTTCACAATACAGAACAAAACCATCAGTCCCTTCCGGTAATGCCAACACCAGAGTGGAAGTGAGTCTATCTTCCAATTCTTGAAAACTCTTTTATCACGTTTCAGACTATATGAACTTAACTTTATTTTGAATCAATCCCATCAATGAAGAGACAATCAAAGAAAACCCTTAAAAAAAGCTTCTACAGTAGCCGGCTAAACCCTAGAAACTTTTGATATCCGAAGGGGTTAGAGGTCTAGGCCAACTCTTAACCGCATCTGTCTTCTTATGATCTACTTCAATAACCTTACTGGAAACTATATGCCCAAGAAAAGCCACAAACCTTAACCAAAACTCACATTTACTAAACTTTGCAAAGAGTTGTTGGTCCTTGAGGACTTGCAACACATTCTCAAATGATTGGTATGCTTGTCTTCACTCTTAGAATAGATCAATATATCATCAATGAACACAATTACAAACATATCAAGGTATTGTCTAGACTCCCTATTCATCAAATCCATAAATGCTGCTCGAGCATTAGTAAAAAAAATGACATTACCAAGAACTCATAATGAGCATATTGAGTTCGAAAACCCGTCTTCGGAATATCATCTTCCTTTACCCTCAATTGGTGATAGACAAACTGAAGGTCAATCTTAGAGAAATAGCTTGCTCTCAGAAGTTGGTCAAACAAATTATCTATCATTGGGATAGCAAACTTATTCTTAATAGTAACCTTGTTCAATTTTTGGTAGTCAATACACATATGGAGCGAACCATCTTTCTTTCTAACAAACAAAACTGGAGCACCCCATGGAGAGATACTTGGTCGCATGAAAACCTTATCCAACAAATCTTTCAATTGCTCCTTTAATTCATTAAATTTTAATGGAGCCATACAATAAGGAGGAATAGAGATAGGTTGCGTATCGGGGAGAAGCTCAAAAATGAATTCTATTTCCCTTTCAGGAGGAATACCGAGTAAATTATTAGGAAACACTTGCGGAAACTCATTTATAATGGGGACCGACTCAAGAGTAGGGGTCTCGGAATATATATCCCTAATCCTAACTAGATGGTGAATGCAACCCATAGAAATCATCTTTCTAGCTTCAAGACAAGAGATAAACTAACTCTTAGGCATAGAATTCCCCTCTTTCCACTCTAGGATAGGTTCATTTGGAAATTGAAACTTCATCACATGGGTTCTACAATCTATAAAAGCATAACATGAATGCAACAAATCCATACCAAGAATAATATCAAAGTCTAGAACATCAAGCTCTACAAGTTCAACATTGTAACTCCTTGGAAATCAAACTTTGAACTTTTAGCAGAAAACCAATAGAACCAGGTGAAACATGACAGGGTTCACAAATCGTGAAAGGGACCATGGTTAGTCGACCTATCTGTGGACTCACACTGGCCCCGGAGTGGTGGACCACGGGACCTTTTATGGGCCATGGACCAATACATGAGCCGTACTGGTGCTCGTGGTAGTGTGTCAGAATCCTCCAACCCTAACATCAAACCACGGAGCACTTCACGAGTCGTGGTCATGATGAAGGGCCATGAGATGGTCCGTAGACCTGAACCAGCAGACCACCAACCCAAGTAAAGAACCACATCGACCTTCACGGTTCGTGGTCCTTCACACGGGCCGTGGTAGGGCTCGTGGTCGAACCACCCAGAAACCTCCAACTACTAGCTAAGGACCATGACCAGCTTGATGGTCTATGGTCCCTCTGATGGTCCATCATAAGGCCCGTGTCATATTTTTATGTAGGGTCATTTTTGTCTTTTCCCCTTGCATTGGAAACCTAAACTACGTCATTTAACATGTACAGTACGTCGTTTTAATTAGTTTTAGCCTAGTAACTTAATCAAAACTTACCCTAATAGATCATTCATCTAAATCAATCAAACTTAGAGCAAAAGAGGGAGAAGAGGCACCAATTTCCTCAATAACAACGACAAGGTTTTCTTCAGTTCCAGCCTCGAAATCGAAAGATTTCTCCGTGAATTTCGTCACCAGGTATGTGGTATTTCACTAGTGGGTTCCTTTCACCCAGTAGGTCCCTAGAATTCAATCATATTATTGATTCCCTTCATACTATCTAGACCTAGGGTTTCTTGAATATAGCAGATTACTATGATTTAGTTATTTTAACGTTCATAATTAGATTATCATGTCTTATTATTGTTTTTGCGTAGATTCTTGCATAAACTCAGAACCCAAGCCGTGTAGTCCTTCTAGTTTATGAACTACACTAGCTAGGACAGATAAACAGATACACATGCCTCTGTGTTTCAAATGTTCCATTATCAGAAAATAATGTTGCATTTTTCGATTTGCATTTCAGATTGTTGAGCTATCCAGTTTACTTCAATTATGTTATAATTTACACATATTTAGTAAGGAGTAGGCTTTATACCGAGTTGGACTAGGGTCAGTCACCCTCAAAGTCACAAAACTACGTGCCCCCATAGGTTTATAAGTCCCCTTTCTGGGCATCAACTTAGTGATCACAACAATCATGCCTGTATACCTCTGGCAGGGTATATTGGGTTCTCTTGATGAGGCGTATACATCGGACTCCACGTTTAGCTGATGTGGTTTTGGAACTTGAATCCTTAACCCAAACTAAGGTTTATCTCTATCATTTAGTTTTGGTTAAGGATTCAAGCTCCAAAACCCCAACTCTTGAGTCCATCCCCGTAGTTAATGAGTTCCCAGAAGTGTTTCCAGAAGATCGTCCTGAAGTTCCTCTTGAAATGGAAATGGACTTTGGAATCAATCTCCTTCTAGATATCCAGCCTATTTCTATTCCTCCTTACAGAATAGCTCAAGCTAAGCTTAAGGAGTTGAAATAGTAGATGAGAGACCTTCTAGATAAGGGCTTCTTCAGATCTAGTATTTCCCAATAGGATGTGCCAGTGTTGTTTGTGAAAAAGAAAGATGGTTCTCTCACAATGTGCATTTACTATCGGCAGTTGAACAAAGTCACAATCAAGAATAAGTACCCTATCCCTAGGATTGATGACTTGTTTGACAAACTTCAGAGTGCTAGTCATTTCTCAAAGATAGACCTCAGATACGATTATCATCAGCTCAGAGTCAGAGATATTGACATCTGAAAAATATCCTTTAGAACTAGGTATGGTCATTAGGAAATTTGTAGTTATGCCATTTGGACTAACCAATGCTCCTGCAACTTTCATGGATTTGAAGAACAGAGTGTTCAAGCAGTATTTGGACTTGTTCGTTATCGTCTTTATTGATGATATCCTCATTTACTCTAGGAATGAGGAAGAACATGTGACTCATTTGAGGGTTGTCCTGCAAACACTCAAAGATCGCCAGTTATTCGCTAAGTTTACCAAATGTGAGTTTCGGTTGCAATCTGTTGCTTTCCTTGGTCATATATTGTCAAGTGAAGGGATCCGAATGGATTCTCAGAAAATAGAAGCAGTGAAACAATGGCCCAGACCTACCTCTCCTAAAGATATCAGAAGTTTCTTGGGTTTGGCTGGTTATTACAGAAGGTTCATGCAAGGATCTTCATCCATAGCTTCTCCATTGACTAAGTTCACTCAGGAAAAGGTTAAGTTTACGTGGTTAGATGATTGTGAGAAGGGCTTCTCAGAACTGAAAACTAGGTTGACTACCACTCTTGTTTTGACTTTACCGGAGGGTTCAGATGGTTATGTGATCTATTGTAATGCATCCAGAGTCGGCCTAGGTTGTGTGTTGATGAAGCGAGGTAAGGTTATAACTTATGCTTCTAGAGAGCTGAAGGTGCATGAGAAGAACTATCTGACTCATGACCTTGAGCTTCTAGTTGTAGTGTTTGCCCTTAAGATTTTGAGGCATTACTTGTATGTTGTTCACATAGATCTGTTAAAAGACCATAATAGCCTTTAATATGTGTTCACCCAGAAAGAGTTGAATCTTCGCCAGAGGAGTTGGCTTGAGTTCCTCAAAGACTATGATATGAATGTGCTTTGTCATCCTGGTACGACCAATATAGTAGCAGAAGGTAGACTATCTATGCGTAATGTAGCACATGTTGAGGAAGAAATAAATGAACTAGCAAAAGATATTCACAAGCTTGCTTGCTTGGGAGTTCGCCTTATGAGCCTATCAGATGGTGGTGTAATAGTCCAGAATAGGTCAAAATCTTCATTCGTAGCGGAGGTTAAGGAAAAGCAAGACAGTGATCTGATATTGGTTCAACGAAAGGGTATAGTCCATCAACAGAGAGTTAAGGTGTTCTCCCAAGAGAGAGATGGTGTGCTTCGCTATCAGGGTCGTTTATGTGTTCCTAAAGTGGGTGAGTTGAGACAGTAGATTCTTGTAGAATCCCATAATTCCAGGTATTCTATTCATCCAGGCGCCACTAAGATGTACCGTGATCTGCGGGAAGTCTTTTGGTAGAATGGTATGAAAAGAGATATAGCAGATTTTTTGGCTAAGTGCCCGAATTGTCAGCAGGTGAAGGTAGAACATAAGAAACTAGGAGGTTTAACTCAAGAGATTAGAATTCATACATGAGAGTGGGAAGTGATCAACATTGACTTCAATACAGGTTTACCTCGTATTCACAGACAACATGAATCCATCTGGGTGATAGTTGACAGAGTCACTAAGTCAGCGCACTTTTTGACTGTCAAGACTACAGATTGGGCAGAGGACTATGCCAAGCTTTACAATAATGAGATAGCAGATTGTGTGTATTTTCTTTGTCTATCATCTCAGATAGAGGTCCTTAGTTTACCGCTCATTTCTAGAAGTCATTTCAAAAAGGTCTTGGTACTCAAGTTAATTTCAGCACAACATTTCATTCATAGACGAATGGTTAGGCAGCGTACCATTCAAACATTAGAGGACATGTTGAGATATTGCGTGATCGACTTCAAGGGCAGTTGGGATGATCACCTTCCTCTTATAGAGTTCGCCTACAACATTAGTTACCATTCTAGCATTTAGATGGCCCCTTATGAGGCATTGTATGATGTTATGGAAAAAGTTCAGCTAATTAGAGATAGACTTAAGACAGCCCAGAGTCGCCAGAAGTCCTATGCAGACGTAAGTAGAAGGGACTTAGAGTTCCAAATTGATGATTGGGTTTTCCTGTAAGTGTCACCTATGAAGGGGGTGATGAGATTTGGCAAGATAGGGAAGCTCAGTCCTAGATATGTATGCCCTTACAAGATCTTGAAAAGGTTTTGAAAAGTGGCTTATGAGCTAGAGTTGCCAACAGAACTAGCAGCAATTCATCTAGTTTTCACATTTGCTTGTTGAAGAAATATGTAGGTAACACAACATATATTGTACCTTTAGAAAGTGTGGATGTGAAGGATAGTCTCACTTATGAAGAGGTACTAGTTGAAATTCTTGATCATCAGGTTCGAAGGTTGAGAAACAAGAAGGTCTCTTCAGTTAAGGTTTTGTGGAGGAGTAAATCGAGGGAGCTACTTTGCAAGCAGAAGTAGCCATGAAGGCCAAGTATCCTCATCTCTTTCCTTCATTTCCCTTCTAGTATGAGTTAATAGTTCCTCTCCAGTCTTTCAGTTACACATGTGTAAATGCAATCTTAGAATCTTGTTCCTTCAGTTATACTTGCATTTTCAGCGTATTTGCATGTTCATGGAACTTTGTTCAGTCAGATTTCAATTTTCATTTCTTAGTGGTAGGGTTTGCAGCACTTTCCCTCCATACTTAGCTAGCATAGTCTTCATTCGATGATGAATGTTCCCAAGGGGGAGATATTGTAACACCTCAGAAATCAAACTTAGGACTTTCAGCAGAAAACCAATAGAACCATGGTAGGGTTCACGGATCGGACAACGGTCTGTCGACCTCTCCGTGGACTCACTCAAACACAGAAGTGGTGGACCACGGGACCCTTCATGGGTCGTGGACCACCACATGAGCCATACTGGTGCTTGTAGTAAGGTGTCAGAATCCTCCAAGCCCTGACATCAGACCATAGAGCCCTCGACGGGCCGTGGTCTTGATGATGGGCCATGGGAGATTCCGTAGACCTGAGCCAGAAGACCACCAACCCAAGTGAAAAACCACGTCGACCTTCACTGTTCGTGGTCCTTCACATGGCCGTGGTAGGGCACGTGGTCGAACCACCCAGAAACCTGCAACTACTGGCTATGGACCACGACCAGCTTGACGGTCCATAGTCCCTGTGATGGTCCGTCACAAGTCTATGGTCAGCCCCGTCATATTTTTAAGTAAGGTAGCTTTGGTCTTTTCCCCTATGCGTTGGACATCTAAACTACGTTAACCCGTAAACTACATCATTTTCATCAGTTTTAGCCTAGTAACTTAATAAGAACTTATCCTAATCTATCATTCATCTAAATCATTCAAACTTAGAGCAAAAGAGGGAGAAAGAGGCGCCAGTTTCCTCAAGAACAACAACAAGGATTTTTTAAGTTCCATCCCCAAAATCGAAAGATTTCCTTGTGAACTTCGTCTCTAGGTATGTGGGATTTCACTAGTTGGTTCCTTTCACCCATTAGGTCCCTAGAATTTAGTCAGATTCTTGATTCCCTTCATACTATCTAGACCTAGGGTTTCTAGAATTTCAGCAGATTACTATGATTTAGCTATTGTAATGTTCTTAATCAGATTATCAAGTCTTAATATTATTTTTGTGTAGATTCTTGCATAAACTCAGAACCCTAGCCGTGTAATCCTTTTATTTCATGACCTACAATAGCTAGGACAGATAAACAAATTTAAATGCCTCAACTTTTGGAATGTTTCATTATCTAAAATTAAAGTTGCATTTTCAGATTTGCATGTCAAATTATTTAGCTATCCATTTTACTTTAGTTAGGTTATAATTTACACATATTTAGTTGGGAGTAGGCTTTATATTGAGTTGGACTAGGGTCAGTCACCCTTAAAGTACATGAACTACGTGGCCCCGTAGGGTTATAAGTCCTCTTTGTGGGCATCAGTTTAGTGATCACGCCAGTCATGCCTGTATATCTCTGGCAGGGTATATTGGGTCCTCTCGATGGGGCGTATACATCAAACTCCAAGCTTAGCTCACGTGGTTTTATGTCGGTTATCAATAGCATCCGCAGTCAAATTCTAGTGCATTGACCAGGTTACCACGTACAGTCCAGTATTCTGTTTCACCATGTTATAAACTTGGTTATTGCATTCAGCTTAGTTCACATTCGCTATTTTCAGTATAGTTATCATTCTCCTCTTATATCATTGCTCAGTATGCTTTGTTCAGTTATGTATAGTATTCATCTTTATTCTATCATTCATGCTCAATACCTTTCAAGTATTGACGCATACTCTGCGCTATATCTTCCCGTGATGTAAGTTCAGGTCCTTAGCATTCAGATCACTCATAGATCAGTTCCCGATCTTCAACTCAGCACTATCAGTGGTGAGTTCTACTTCTCCAAGGACGACAAACATGTTTCTTTTACTTTCAGTCTTTCAGTTTCAGTTTTGCTGGATTCAGCTGGAGAATGTCCCATCATCTCTAGTCAGTTAGAGGCTTTTATTCAGACATAGTTTAGATTTAGTTTTAGTTGAGTTTGATTTTTCAGTGTCAGTAAACTCAGTTTATTTATTCAGATAGTAATGTGTATTTCCCCATCATATAAGTTATATTATGGTTTAAGTTTCCGCATATTATTTTCTTATTTCAGTTATCTTAGCATGCTTATGATATGCTAGCAGGGTTAGCTTGGGGTCATTCATGATCCTAGGTCCCGTGTTTACATTCTAGGGGGTAGCCTCGGGGAGTGACAAACATGAGTGACTCTATGGGGCAAGGATACGGGACACTTTCTATAGACCTTCTTAGCCACAACAGAATCACCAACAGGAATAGAGACAGAAAAAAGGATCTAACAACACCTGTAGAAGAATATCAAACCTCATAGCCAAATATGGCGTCACAAAAGACAAGGTAGCACCGTGGTCAAGTAAAGCATAAACATCAAGATGATAGACTTTCAACTTACTGGTAATAACATTAGGAGAACCCTCTTGTTCACCGTGAGTTTGAAGTTCATAGAATTGGTTTTGCTTTGCGGCACTTAAACATAAACCACTAGACAAATATTGTTTACCTTCTCTCCCTTTAGCCGCAATCATTGGGAAATCCCTCATTTTATGACAAATCTTTCCACAACGAAAGCAACTATCTGTGTCGGATAAGCATTTACCCTCGTGCTTTCTTCCACACCTATCAAAAGTAGACATAGGCAATGAAGATCCACTACCATTTCCTCCTTGAGTCTTAGGGTTAGACACCCTATCTTTGTTGAACTTAAGAGGCGCATTGGCTGAACCTTGGCCGGAAAACCTTTGTTGTAACTTAGAACGACCATGTCTATCGGATCTTGAGTGTGAGAAGCTACCATCACCAATTTTAGTCCTCTTTGCATACCTAGAATTTTTCGTATGTTTTCCCTTTTCAATTTGTTGAGCATGAACCATGAAACAAGAAATGTCTATATCATTGATAAGCATAATAGTACGACATTCCTTGACGATCATCTCGGACACACCTGAAAAAAACTTACTCATTCTCGCCCAATGATCAACAACCATAGTAGAAGCCTATCGAGACAAATGTGTGAATTTCAAAGCATATTCCTTCATGATTTTCAACGTAATCAACTAACACTATTTCTGTTTAAGTGCCAAACGATCGCGTGTAGTGATATAACCCAACCAATGGTTGGGATCTTTCCCACAGGGAGTGGTTTTGAAAATTAATAGAAAAATAAAATCATTCTAAATCTAAGGAGTAACGCAATCGTCAATTATCAATGGGGGTTTGTATTAATTAACAAATAAAAAGAGCAAAAATACAAGTAAAACGAGATATGGAGACGGGATTCTTGGGATGTGATAGGAATACGGGTTAAACTAGACTATCGGGTACATGCTTTTGATAGTAAATTGTTGAGCAATTGTGACTAGGCTAGACTATAGTGGGGGTAAATTCTCTCTCGACCAACTTACCCCGAATCAACTCGGTTTCTCTTGAACACCGAGTTGCCGCATTAATCACAGCCTCCACCTTAGCCCATTCACTCTCTCGAGCTGAATGTGTGTGAGAATGACTAGGATTCACTCTCTCGAGTTGAACCCATGACGACCCAATACCACCAAGTATCAATTTAGTAGTCTTAGTTTTATGACCTCTCTCTCAAGCAAGCCAAAAACACTAAGATGAAATCGTATTTGCAACTACAATACCATTAAGTTCATACACAACTACTAAACAAAATTATATTTAAACAACAAATAAACCATGAACAAGCAAGACCCAACAGATAATTTAGCCCATATTCACAAAATCACACCCCAAGAATTGGGGTTTTAGCTAGACATGTAAAAAGGATAAAAATTTATACCAGTATCAGTTTCCATTAATTGGGTATGAGCAATTATGTCTTAAAACCCTTCAAGAATGAAGAATCTTCGAGACCCATGTCCAATTTCTTGGAGTTGAAACTCTTTGAATCTTCAAGGTCTGAGAACAAAGTCTCCAAAACCCTCTAAAACCTAAACTCTCTCAAAAATTGTAAAAAGTTTTAATAATAGAAATGATACTAAGCTAGAAATTTAATACAAGTATTTATAGTTTTTGAAAATTTGTGCTGCGGAGGACCACTCAGCGCAGTTAGTCGAGATCTCTGATACACTCGGTGATCCGCCTTTTGGTCAATTTCATCGCCTTTTTGCTTTAGCCTTTAGCCTCTTCGCGTTTTGGGTCGCTGGGCGATATGGTACTGCTTCACAAAACTGCTCAGCGACACGCCGATTGCTCTATTTTATCACCAACTTGATCTTTCCTTTCAGGGCTCAGTACACTGGAATAAAAGGCGATTTCCAGGCTGATCGGCGACTCGCCAATTGGGCTCGGCAATCTTCAGTCCTTCATTTCTTCGTTCTTTTCATCCGCTTTGTTCCTTCTTGCCAGGTAGTGTCCATGCTTTGCCTCAAACACCAAATACCTGAAACTTAAGGATTTACATCAGATATTGAGGCAAAATATACATTTGACACTAATTCTATCAAAATATAGCCCTAAATGAGTCCAATTTGTGGACTCATCAATACTCCCAACTTAAACTTTTGCTTCTCTTCAAGGAAAATTCAAGTTCAGCATTTCAAAAAGGATGTCTCAAAAAGTGCTACACAAGACTCAATCATGAATACACACAACAAGAGTCAACTTACTAATGCAAGGATCAATTGTATACTCAAAGACTCAAGTTGTGACACACCATTATCAAAGATTCTCAAGCTCACTATACTTGTTTCAAATGCAAGTACAAGCTCAACAAAGGTATTCGAATACCCTCACACAAAGAATGATTCCATATTCACACTCAATGGTTTAATTAGTTATAGTTTTGAAATAAAATGCAACGCTCACTCTCACAAAAAAGAACACAATGCATTCTTTAACCCATAGGTTTCCCCGTATTTTCCAATCAACAATTGTTCCAGCTCACTTAAGATAAAAAAGGACTTTACAAGGCTTGTAATGGGGATGAGTGCAAAGGTATGGTCATTTAGGCTCAGTGACTTTTATGCTCGTGAAGTTTGGTGCTTCAACACTCCCTTTCCTCATCTTTCGTCATGTTCTTTAGTGCTCATAAGTCATCCCATTATTCACTTCCATGGATTGTTCGGAATCCCCATTTCTTTTGTACTTTATTCCACAACTTTTACATTCTTTTTCTTTTTCTTTCATTTCTTTTTTTTGTATGGAGGAGTTCCATTTTTTCAACACCATGTGTTAAAGGGGACTTTTCTTGCACTTCTTGACTTTCCTTCTCTTTCACCACACCCCTAACTTAGGTTTTTAGCCTAAGTTGGCTATCTGATCAGCCACAAATCAAAAGGATTATAGGTAGCGGATTAAGAAAGGTCATGTTTTCATCAAATTTCTTCCAAATAAAGGTCAGGCTCAAGGGTTGTTCAAAAGAAGTTCACACGCTCACAAGGTAGGCCACAAAAGAGGTATATGTTAAATTGGCTCACACTCTTTGAAGCTGCCTAAGATCATATCAAGAGTTAGCCTTACTTAGTCGACTGTACCAATAGGGAAAATTCTAGGTGTTATCATGCATGGTTCACAATAAGTTCATCACACATGGCATCGACACCAAAGTCTAACAAGACTCCACACTTTTGCTAGTGTGCAACGTTCATCACAAGAGAATCAATTCAATAATTGGCTAGTCACAATGAGATTAAAAGAGTTCACATATTGACTACATAACTTCACTTGGTCTCATCGTAGCCGCACATTCATGTTCGTTCAATTATGAGCTCTATTTGAGTCATCCATATTGATCAAAACAGAGACTCAAACTTGCTAAAAAACAACCATATTCCACACGTACAAGAGGTGGCAAAAATTTAAATATTTTCAGAAAAGTCAAAATCATTTACAATTTAAAGACAAAAGGAGCCACAAGCTCAAACATCCACAAAAAGCAGTATAAAACACAACATTATGATTCACAACCCAACAAGAATATAGCACACAAAGGTGGGTCACACCCCACCACAATAAAAAAACATTTGTCCTAAAATGCAAATAACAAAATCCAAAAGTGAAAAGATTTAAAGACAGAGAGGGAGGTAAAGAGGGAATCATGTCTAAGCAGTCGCTCTATCTGTCTAGGCATCAGTGCCCGAGGTCACCTCAAGAGGAACAGCAGTGCCAACTTTACCAAGTTTGGTTGACTGTTAATCTACCAGAAAGACATGCAGCGCCCTGTAGAATCCCCATGGCCCATGAAAGAATATTACGGTCCAGGGTGATGGTTTTCCTGGCAGAAGTGGGCCTTTTGCCCTTGCCTTTCCTAGTAGTTGTGGGTAGTTTCGAAGCTTTTCATTTCGACGTAACTGCATCCTCCTATATCGCAATCCCTTTGGACTCCTCGAGGTGGTGTTATTCTTTCAGCAACTTTAGATTTAGTCATGTCTGCAAAATCTCGAAGAGAAGTTAGAGAAACTTAAACAAAAGCACATCAGAACAATTTTAGATGGACTCGCCAAACCAAAGGGCGAATCGCCAAATTTCTTGGGCGAGCTAGAGCTCGCCGAAGGGATTAGCTCTAAAATTGCCTCAAATAAGGATGGGAAAACCATACGGCATGTCGCCATTAGCTTTCGGCAAACAAAGACAAGCTCGCTGAAAGTTCCAGTGCACAAAGGCTAAGGGGTGCAGATAAAGGGCGAAAGAGAAGTCTTTCGGCGAGTCACCAAATGCTTTTGGAGATATCAAACTTCTCGCCAAAAGTTACAGAATCAATCATCAAATAAAGAACGAAATCAAAAGTGAGATAGGGACATTAGGCGAACCGCTGAGTGGTTCGGCGAGCTCGACCCAGCTCACCAAATAGCCCAACGTTCCTACCCAACTTATCGAATTCAACCCTGCAACCCCCAAAAACAAAATCAAAGCATGCACCAGTACAATTAAGGTGGGACCCATAACACCCAAACACAACCCCTCAAATTTTAATCCAGTTTAAGGCATGCAATTACGAGAACTCACAACTATTCGAGCAAGATTATCAAATTAAATCAAGCATGTAAACAATCTAATCCTATTGGGTAGGATCAGAACACTTCAACAAGATCAGGCTCTTGCAGATGACTATAAATTTTGATAAAATAAACTCGGGGCATAGAAAACCAACCTTTGGTATCGACAAAGAGAAGTTTAAAATGCTAGGCGGCAATGTAATTCAATCCCGAGCACAAATTAGCACTAAAAATACTCTAAAATGTGAAAATATAGGAACTAGCATGTGGGTGTGAGTTTGGGAAGATAAAAAGTGATGGAAAGTGAATGAGTTTGAAGTTTTTAAACCTTTGGCCTGCAAAACCATCCAGTTTTCGCCCATTCGGCGACATTAGTATTGCTCACCTATCCTCTCAGCGATTCGCCGAGTGTTCATTTACCTTGCTGAATTTTACTGAACCTCCAGTAAGTGTGGGGGTCCCAACGGCAGTCTCTGTCGAGATCGCCGACATGATTGGCGATTCACCAATAATTTCCCTAGGCTTGTCGAGTTTTACAGACTCTAATTTGAAGATGTCTTGAGTCAAACGGCGGATTAGGTTGGGTTCGCCGACCTCTTCGACCACTCACCGACTGGAACTATTGCTCGCCACCCTGCACTTTTTCGAACGCTTTCCGCACTTCAACCTGTACAAACAACGCACCATTATTTTATCAAAACACAAATAGAAAGCAATAAGGGGTTTTGGGTTGCCTACCAAACAATGCCCTAGTTAACGTCGTGGCATGACGCAAGTCACCACTCAAACCTCATTATTAGGGTTTAACCTAGTGCAACAATTATTCATTTGGGCGGAGTTGAGGCGATACATGACCCTAGAGAGTTTCAATTAGCTGGATAGATCTAGAGTGAGAACCACTCATCTAATTTAGCACTTCTACATTTTCCTTCATCTCTTCTAACATTCTCTCTTGCTCATTGAGTTTTTGGAGAATGATTAATAGTGTATCATGGATACGCCTACTCTCATTTTCTGTAGATTTTCTCCTCTCCTGAGGGGGTATGTATCTGCCCTCCTTTTTTGACAAAACTTCTAGTTCCTTAACTTTTTGTGCCAAGGTATCCATCTGACTCAGCAAAATGACCAAGTGTTGGTTCTTCTCAGCCTCCTTGTTGGTGTTGGCCACAAGATCAAGGAGTTTGGTTGCAGTCTCATAAGAGTATCTTCTAAAATAACCAGGGACAAATTGATCAATTAATTATTTGTTTCCGAAATTAAGGCTCCTATAGTAGCATTCCAGTACAACTAGATCGGGGATCTCATGAGTTGGGCATTGTATTAATAGAGTTGTAAACCTCAGCCACGACTCATGAAAAAGTTCTCCTTCTAGATGCTTGAAGGTCAGGATGTGATCCCTGAACCAGATCACTTCTTCTGGGAGGTGCTCCATTGGTTCACCATCTCCATCATGTATACTCATTATTCGGTCTCAACACACAAACAAGCAAGACAAAACTAAAAATTAAGTAAGTAAACTCCAACTAACAAGAACGAAAATCCTACTTAACTACAATTCTCAAATAACACCACTCCCCGGTAGCGGTGTCATTTTGATGTTCGAAGTAATCAACTGACACTATTTTGGTTCAAGTGCCAAACTATCATGTGTAGTGATATAACCTAACCAAGGGTTGGGATCGTTCCCACAGGGAGTGGTTTTGAGAATTAATAGAAAAATAAAATCAAGTTCTAATTAGTCATACATATAAATATTAACGAATAAAAACATACTAAATCTAAGGAGTAACGCAAGTGTAAATTATCAATGGGGGTTTGTATTAATTAACAAATAAAACGAGTAAAAATACAAGGAAACGAGATATGGAGACGGGATTCTTGGGATGTGATAGGAATACGGGTTAAACTAGACTATCGGGTGCATGCTTTTGATAGTAAATTGTTGAGCATTTGTGAGTAGGCTAGTCTATAGTGGGGGTAAATTCTCTATCGAGCAACTTACCCGAATAAACTCGGTTTCTCTCAAGCACCGAGTTGCCGCATTAAGCACAGCCTCCACCTTAGTCCATTCACTCTCTCGAGCTAAATGTATGGGAGAAGGACTACGATTTACCCTCTCGAGCTGAACCCATGTCAACCCAATACCATCGGCTATCAATTTAGTATTCATAGTTTTACGAACTCTCTCTCGAGGAAGCCAAAAACACTTAGATGAAATTGTATTTGCAACTACAATCCCATTAAGTTGATAAACAACTACTAAACGAAATCACATTTAAACAAAAATTAACCATCAACAAGTAAGACCCAAGAGATAATTTAGCCCATATTCACAAAATCACACCCCAAGAATTGGGGTTTTAGCTAGACATGTAAAAGAGATAAAAATTTATACCATTATCAGTTTCCATCAACTGGGTATGAAAAATTAAGTCTTAAAACACGTCAAGAGTGAAGAATCTTCTAAACCCACATCCAATTTCTTGGAGTTGAAACCGTTTGATTCTTCAAGGTCTTAGAGCAAAGTCTCCAAAACCCTCTAACACTTAAACTATCTCAAAAACTATAAAACGTTCAAATAATAGAATTGATACTAAGATAGAAAGTTAAAACAAGTATTTATAGTGTTTGAAAATTTGTGCCTCGGAGGACCACTCGGCGCAGTTAGTCGGGATCGCTGATACACTCGATGATCCACCTTTTGGTCGATTTGATCGCATTCTTTCTTTAGCCTTCAACTTCTTTGCATTTTGGGTCGTTGGGCGATATGGTACTGCTTCGCAAAACTGCTCACGGACACGCCGACTGCTCCATTTCATCGCTAACTTGATCTTCCCTTCAAGGCTCAGCATACTGGAACAAAAGGCGATCTCGAGGCTAATCGGCGACTCACCAACTGGGCTTGGCGATCTGCAGGCCTTCATTTCTTCGTTCTTTTCATCCGCCTTGTTCCTTCTTGCCAAGTGGTGTCCATGCTTTGCCTCAAACTCCAAATACCTGAAACTTAAGGATTTACATCAGATATTGAGATAAAATATGCATTTGAGGACACTAATTCTATCAAAATATAGCCCTAAATGAGTCCAATTTTTAGACTTATGACATCACACTCATATTTCCTTGACAAAGTTTGATGAATTCAAACACCTTTGCCTCCATCATGTCAAGGGGAAAGAACCTATCAAGGAAAGCAACTTTGAAATTTTCCGAATCAAGAGGACCCATATCATCCACTCTCCCATCTTTCCATTGGTTGAAACATATGTGAGCAACACCCTTAAGTTGATAAGCCGCCAATTCTGCCTTTTACACTGGTGTCAATCCCATGATCAACACCTTGTAAATATCATTGATGAACTCTTGAGGGTTTTCCTTAACCTTAGAACCATTAAAACTCTGAAAGATTCATTCTAGTGAAGTCTCTCACTCTTGTTGCCGCCTTACCCATATTTGGGTTCACGGGACAACAACCTTCCTATTGGCTTGGGTCGTCATGGCTTGAGCCAATACTTGAAAACCAGCCCTAAACTCTGCATTAGTCACTTGCTCAGCCAAAGGATCTACTGAAACTTGAGAAGCTCGAGGAAGAGCCCTATTAATTCGCATTCTTTCAAGCATATGCCCTTCTAGTGGCCATGTCTTGTAGAGTATCACATAATGATTAGGAGAGAGACATTATAGAGTTAAACTCTATTGCACGACTTTAGAGTGATGAAAGAAGTAGAGTTTCCTAAACATCTTATAGCCTCTTATTCAATATGTGGCGCAATTCACACTCATGAAAAAGACTCTACTTGACATGGATTATGAGACTTCCTAGGACCATTCTAAACCTTGTGCTCTGATACCAAGTTTGTCATGACCCAAGGTATCCCCTAGGCATAACATGGCGTATAAGACCTCGAGAGGCCCTATAAAAGCATTTTAACATTCATCATACAAGATAATAGAATATAAGATATTTAAAAGATAGTTTCAACATATAAATAGAGAGAAAATCAGAAGTCTAAACATCATCTTAAAGAAATCTAGTACATTAGAAATGATCGGGGAGTAACCCATACATCATGTTCCAAAACTAAAAGTAAAGACAAAAGGGAAACCAAGTTCGGTCCTTGGAACATGAGGACTCACCAATCTTCAAGCTTCTACAAGAGATCCCTAGCCACTGATGTGCAAATCTGTAAGGTCGGACCCTATATTTGGGGAAATGTAGGCAAGAGTATATGTTAGTACAAACATGTACCAAGAATGATAGTCATTCATAAAACATTTGAAAACATGCTAAAAAAGGGGTATTGTCATGAGCAATGACCAAGCTAAAAATAATATAAAAAGGGCTAGAAGACATCAGTCATAAAATAGGGTCAATGAAAATAGACATCATCTTAAATCACATGTGATATATTTCTTGAATTAACCTTAGTTCATTATTGTGGGAGATTTACCTGTAATCGAAATATAACACCATGTGAGCTATTAACAGGAATCTGGTGTCTACCCCAAACAAAAAGGGGTGTCCTACTTGCCAAGGTAAGACCATGAACTTCTTGCTTATATGGATCGACTAGCTAATGTCTATCAAAGACAATCATCCTATGGGGGGACGTAGGTATGGGATAAAGATATTGCTACTACAAACTCGACCTTTACTAATGGGAGAGCTTCTGTCTCTATATCTTCTCGGTGCTAAGCGTGAATCCCAATGAAAAAATGATTTCTAATCTTGTCCTTATTATCCATGGAAGGGCACGTAACAATGCCAATCCAAGTTAATTCATATGTCATCCATGGAAAGGTACAATAAAGTAACCAATCCAAACTATGTTTCATTAGAACAGCTCCTTAACTTTGATTCATTTTAGGTTAGAAGATCTTTCAATTTTAGAATCCTTTATGTGAGAAAAGCTTTCATATTTATGCATGAGGTAGTTATATGAGTAATCCTTTCACAACAATTAACCACAAAAACAACATAATCTTTTAATCTCAAAGAAATTTACATCATATCTCATCAATCCACAAGAACATGCATAAGTCCATAATTCACCTTTCATAGTTCAAAACCCACTTTCAATACACAATATCTAGAAAACATGGGTAAAGCATGAGTTCATGGAGATTCATTTAAAAATCATGATATTTTATCAATTCATGCATAAAGGTTCATAAATCAATCAAATAAATCAATGTTGAAAGGAACCCATGTCATGGAAGAAACACCCTAGCTCAATTAAGGATATCTAACTTTGTAAATTGGAGAATTTAGGAATTCCATGGAGGAAAGGGCTCCATGGATAAAAACTATCATACCTCAATGACAAGAGTGTGCCTTCAATTATGGAATTGGGTGCTTGACTTAGAACCCTAGGTTGACTCCTTCTTCTTCAAACTTTCTAGAGAGAGCAATATTTTGGAGAGAAAGACTTGTTCTTCTTTTAAGAATTTGAGAGAATGGTTTCAATTGAGAAATTTTGGGGTAACAACATTTATATAGGGCTTTAGGTGAAGGGATAAATAATATAATATTAGTCTAGAAGAATAAGGAAAAGACCCAAAATCCCCTAAGAAACAATCTATCGACTACCGTTGACGGCATGACCTACGGTCCATTGGTCTCAGAGACTATGATCTTTGAACCTTGACTTATGAGCCCACCTACGGACTATGTTCTGTTGACAGGCCGTGGGTCTCGACTTTGGACCTCAAAATTTCTCTAAGTCTGGGACTCACTTACGAGACCTATCTAGGAATTGTGGATTAAATGATGGACCGTCCCGGTGAAACATCGAAAAAGTACTGGAACTTGACATTTTTAGAAAAACTTTAACTTACTGACCACACCACCACCAACGGACTATCGTCCCTCCTACGGGTCATGGGTGGTGTCGTCGATGCTGATAGCAGGTCTATGAAGAACATAACTTTTCTCCTTTTCTAAATCCGATGTATTACAACAAAGTGGAGGGTTCAAATATGATCTTCTAAGGAATGAAGAGTGACATTTTAGCTTTGTCCACCACCATAGTCTCACATTCATCTTCCATTAAGTCGCTTTAAGAAAGATGGGGCAACTGACTGCTCTTATATATGCTAATCACCATGAGAATTCAATGTCTCATCTAAATGAGAATTAGAGGGATAGTATTCAAGTTTAAGACATAGTTACTAGAAGTGGAAACACTTTGCAAGAAATAACAAAGCTCGATAATGTAGATGCTCAAGGTGTGATTGTTGATGATGAATCACCTATGGGAATGGATACGATACAAAAATAGTAAAAGGTAACCTGAAGGAAAATGAATAATAATGTGGTATTTAAGCCTCATCTACATTACCTTCATTAAGATAAATCCTCATTTTCCTCAAATATTGAGGAAGAAAAATGACAATGCAAAATTCCAAAAGTTTGTGCAAAATAGTGAAAGATTTCAAACTGAATATCCCATCGGTGGATGCCTTGACCAAAATACCAAGTTATGCCAAATATATGAAATAATTGGTGACAAAGAAGAGGGTGATATATTGTGAAACAGTTTAAATGTCGCAAACTTGTGGTGCGGTATGACAAAGAATGCAGTCCTCAAGAAAGATGATCCCGAAGCTTTCATTATTCCATGCACTATTGGTGTGGGTACTTTTGCAAAAGCCTTGTGTGATATTAGTGCAAGTATAAATTTGATTCCACTTATGATATTTAATAAGCTTGGGCTGGAGGAACCGCAACAATTAAACATGAGGCTCTTGATGGCTGATCATTCAATAAAGATGCCGGTTGGTGTTGTCTATGATGTGCTAGTGAAGTTTGACAAATTTGTGTTTCCCGCTGATTTTGTAGTGCTTGATTGTGAGATTGATATTATATGTTGGTTATTCTTGGTAGGCCATTCTTGGCTATGAGAAAATCTTTGGTTGATGTGGAAGGTGGTGAGTTGAAGTTTTTAGTTAATGATGAAGTAGTTAGCTTCAATATTCATAAATCCTTGAAATATGCATGTGATATGCATGTTGTATCTCACTTAGATTAGATTGATGAAGCTACGGCAAGTATTGGAGACGCAACATATTGTGGGGATTCATTGGCTCAAATACTACTTGATTATGATCAAGCTAAAATTAGCTAATGTGATGAATTCATGGCTGCTCTTGTGGGTATAATTCAAATAATTTGTTCTAAACAAAGCTTGATCTTGATTTGTCTAGTCGAGAAGCACCACCGACCATGCCATCTATTATCGAGCCATCAAATTAGTATTAAAGGAACTCCCACCTCATCTCAAATATGTCTTTTTGGGAGTAAAAAACAAACTTCTGCTGATTATTTCAAATGATCTCAAACAATGGCAAGTAGAGTTGTTAATCATAGTATTGAAGAGGCACATTAGATCCTTCGGGTGGTCGATTACAAACATAGTGGGAATTTCACCGGGTGTATGCAACCACCAAATTGATTTGGCTAAAGATTGCAAACCAAGTATTGAGCAGCAACGACAGTTAAATCCCCCAATGCAAGAAGTGGTTAAAAAAAGATTATAAAATGGTTAGAATCAGGAGTCATTTTATCAATTATGGACAACCAATGGATGAGTCCGATCCAGTGTGTTCCTAAGAAGGGAGGTATCATGACAGTTCAAAATAAAAAGGCAGATCTGGTCACCACTAGACTCGTGACCGGGTGGTGTTTGTAAATGGACTATTGGAAGCATAATTCATGGACTGAAAAAGGATCATTTCCCCATGTAATTTATTGATCAAATGCTTTATTGCTTTCTTGATGGGTATTCCGGGTATAACAAAATTCCATTGCAACGGAGGATCAAGAGAAAACAAATTTTACATGCCCTTCTGGAACATTTGCCTTCAAGTGAATGTCCTTTGGGTTAATGCGATGGTGACCTTTCAACGGTGCTTATCATCAATCTTCACAGATATGGTGGAAGACTCTACGGAAGTTTTCATAGACAAGTTTTTGGTCATTAGATACTCTTTTGAAGAATTTTTAAAGAATTTTGAAATGGTGCGTAAAAGGTATGTAGACTCAAATTTGGTTCTTAATTGAGAAAAGTGCCACTTTATGGTGAAAGAGGGAATTGTGCATGGGCACAAAATCTCGGGAGATTGTATTGAGGTTGATCAAGCTAAAATCCAAGTAATTGAAAAATCATTTCTCCCAATTTTGGTAAAGGGAGTAAGAAGCATCCTTGGTCATGCCGAGTTCTATAAGTGGTTCATCAAATACCTCACAAAGATTGCTATTCCATTGTGCAGGCTTCTTGAGAAAGAAAGCACATTTATTTTTTATAATGGATGTTTGGATGCTTTCAAGATGTTGAAGGAGAAACTCCTCGCAGCCCCGATCATCATAGCACTGATTAGAATTCCCCTTTTTAAATGATGTGCAATGCTAATGGCTAGGCACTTGGGGCTGTTCTTAGGAAGCACAAAAACAATTTTTTTAATCCTATTTATTATGGTAGCAACACCTTGAATTATTCGCAGAAGAATTACACCGTGACCGAGCAAGAGTTTCTAGCTGTTGTATATGGGTTTGAAAAGTTTAGAGCTCACTTATTGGGTACCAAAGTAATTGTGCACACTGATAATTCAGCTCTACAATACTTAATGGCAAAGAAAGAAGCAACACCATGGCTGATCCGATTGGTGCTCTTTCCTAAAGAATTTGACATTAAAGTGAAAGATGGATAAGGATGTGAAAACCAAGTAACTGACCACCTATCAAGGCTAGAAGTGGATGCTAAAGTAGTTGTAGAAAGAGATATCGATGATGACTTCCCAGATGAATCGGTAATGTTAATTTCTACACCCTCTGTTCCTTGGTATGATATTTTGCCAACTTCATTGTATGTCAGTTGTTACTCGACGATTTGAGTAGCCATCAAAAGAGAAAATTCTTATTTAATGTAAAGAAGTATATGTGGGATGAACCTTTCCTCTTTACGGAGTGTGATGATAATATTATTCAGTGTTGTATACCCCAAGTTGAGTTCCAAGAATACTAGAAGCATGTCATGCTTTATATGCAGGAGGTCATTGTCACGACCCAAGCCTAGGGCCTAGACGTGACATGGCGAATGAGGAACCCGAAGGAACCCCAAACAAGCCTCTCAAACTTGTCATCGCACTTCATCGGTCGAGGAAGTACATTCAACATTAATTAACGGGAAATAGGGACTAAGGGCAAACCATTTCAAAATGACATCATAGAACAAGAGTCAAGCTCATTTACAAAATA